>PVIC010041628.1:0-16143 GCA_004025085.1 Thryonomys swinderianus | reverse complement strand
AAACTGAGTTTACAACAGGACGATCTGAGTTCCAGCTCCTTGTTTGGTGGAGAAACCTGCTGTTAGGCCACACTCTCCCTTTGATTTCAATGCAGCTTGCAGGAACAAACAGTTGTTTCTCTGAGAAAACAAGGGCTACGGAGCTCAGCGTGTAGGCTTGAATTCAGCTTCTGAAACTGAGTTTACAACAGGACGATCTTAGTTCCAGCTCCTTGTTTGGTGGAGAAACCTGCTGTTAGGCCACACTCTCCCATTGGTTTCAATTGAGCTTGCAGGAACAAACACTTGTTTCTCTAAGAAAGAAAGGGCTGCAGAGGGCTCCATGGAGGTTTCAATTCAGTTTCTGAAACTGAGTTGATAGCAAGATGTTCTAAGTTCCAGCTCCTTGTTTGGTGGAGCAAGCTGCTTTTAGGCCACACTCTCCCTTTGGTTTCAATGGAGCTTGCAGGAACAAACACTTGTTTCTCTGAGAAATCAAGGGCTACAGAGCTCACCAAGTAGGCTTGAATTCAGGTTCTGAAAGTGAGTTGACAGCAGGATGTTCTGAGTTCCAGCTCCTTGTTTGCTGGAGAAACCTCCTCTCATCCCACATTCTCCCGTAGGCTTCAATGGAAGCAGCGGCTAAAGGCAGAAATAAAGCCGGCAAGCTGCACTCTAGGCTGGCCACTTCTAAAGCAAGCCCTGTGCTTCTCTCGCTTTAGAATGTATCCACTGGAACAATAGCTGCGCTTCTCCTGTGCTTAACCTTACTGAGAGAGTGATCTATTTCTAAGCGGCCTTGTTTTAGCTAAGGCCCAGGGAACCTACAGGAATAAATTGCAGTTGCTCTGGCATAAAAGGGGACACAGAGTGTTGGGTGTGAAGTGCAATGCGGTTTCTCAAGCTGAGATCAGAGCAGAACGTTCTGAGTTCCAGCTGCTTGTTTGGTGGAGAAAGCTGCTGTTATCCATTCCTTTCCATTTGGTTTGAATGGAGTTTGCAGGAACAAACAGTTGTTTCTCTAAGAAAGAAAGGTCTACAGAGGGCTCCTTGGTGGTTTCTATTCAGATTCTGGAACTGAGTTTTTAGCAAGACGGTCTGAGTTCCAGCTCCTTGTTTGGTGGAGAAAGCTACTGTTAGGCCACACTCTCCCATTGGTTTCAATGGAGCTTGCAGGAACAAGCAGTTGTTTCTCTGAGAAAAAAAGGGCTACCGAACTCAGCGTGTAGGCTTGAACTCAGTTTCTGAAACTGAGTTTACAACAGGACGATCTGAGTTCCAGCTACTCTTTTGGTGGAGAAAGCTACTGTTAGGCCACACACTCCCTTTGGTTTCAATGGAGCTTGCAGGAACAAACACTTGTTTCTTTGAGAAAACAAGGGCTACGGAGCTCAGCATGTAGGCTTCATTTCAGTTTCTGAAACTGAGATGACAACAGGACGATCTGAGTTCCAGCTCCTTGTTTGGTGGGGAAACCTGCTGTTAGGCCACACTCTCCCATTGGTTTCAAAGGAGCCTGCAGGAGCACACAGTTGTTTCTCTTAGAAAACAAGGGCTACAGAGCTCAGCGTGTAGGCTTGAATTCAGTTTCTGCAACTGAGTTTACAACAGGACGATCTGAGTTCCAGCTTGCTGTTTGGTGGTGTAACCTGCTGTTAGGCCACACTCTCCCTTTGGATTCAATGGAGCTTGCAGGAAGAAACAGTTGTTTCTCTGTGGAAACAAGGGCTACAGAGTTCACCATGTAGGCTTGAATTCAGGTTCTGAACGTGAGTTGACAGCAGGACGTTCTGAGTTCCAGCTCCTTGTTTGCTGGAGAAACCTCCTCTCATCTCACCGTAGTCTTCAATGGAAGCAGCGGCTGAAGGCAGAAATAAAGCCGGCAAGCTGCACTCTAGGATGGCCGCTTCTAAAGCAAGCCCTGGGCTTCTCTCGTTTTAGAATGTATCCAGTGGAACAATAGCTGCGCTTCTCCTGTGCTTAACCTTACTGAGAGAGTGATCTATTCCTAAGCGGCCTTGTTTTACCTAAGGCCCTGGGAACCTGCAGGAATAAAGTGCAGTTGCTCTGGCATAAAAGGGGAAACAGAGTGTTGGCTGTGAAGTGCAATGCAGTTTCTGAAGCTGAGATCAGAGCAGAACGTTCTGACTTCCAGCTCCTTGTTTGGTGGAGAAAGCTGCTGTTATCCATTCCTCTCCCTTTGGTATGAAAGGAGCTTGCAGGAACAAACACTTGTTTGTCTAAGAAAGAAAGGGCTGCAGAGGGCTCCATGGAGGTTTCAAATCAGTTTCTGAAACTGAGGTGATAGCAATACGTTCTGCGTTCCAGCTCCTTGTTTGGTGGATTAAGCTACTGTTAGGCCACACTCTCCCATTGGTTTCAATGGAGCTTGCTGGAAAAAACACTTGTTTCTCTAAGAAAGAAAGGGCTGCACAGGGCTCCATGGAGGTTTCAATTCAGTTTCTGTAACTGAGTTTATAGCAAGATGTTCCAAGTTCCAGCTCCTTGTTTGGTGGAGCAAGCTGCTTTTAGGAAACACTCTCTGATTGTTTTCAGTGGAGCTTGCAGGAACAAACTGTTGTTTCTCTTAGAAAACAAGGGCTTCGGAGCTCAGCATATAGGCTTCATTACAGTTTCTGAAACTGAGTTTACCGCAGGACGATCTGAGTTCCAGCTCCTTGTTTGGTTGAGAAACCTGCTGTTATTGCATACTCTACCTTTGGTTTCAAAGGAGCTTGCAGGAACAAACAGTTGTTTCTCTGAGAAAACAAGGCCTACGGAGCTCAGCATGTAGGCTTCATTTCAGTTTCTGGAAGTCAGTTGACAACAGGACGATCTGAGTTCCAGCTCCTTGTTTTGTGGAGAAACCTGCTGTTAGGCCACACTCTCCCTTTGGTTTCAATTGAGCTTGCAGGATCGAACAGTTTTTTCTCTGAGAAAACAAGGGCTATGGAGCTCAGTGTGTAGGCTTGAATTCAGTTTCTGAAACTGAGTTTACAACAGGAAGATTTGACTTCCAGCTCCTTTTTTGGTGGAGCAAGGTGCTTTTAGGCCACACTCTTCATTTGGTTTCAATGGAGCTTCCAGGAACAAACAGTTGTTTCTCTGAGAAAACAAGGGCTACGGAGCTCAGCATGTAGGCTTCATTTCAGTTTCTCAAACTGAGTTGATAACAGGACGATCTGAGTTCCATATCCTTGTTTGGTGGAGAAACCTGCTGTTAGGCCACACTCTCCCGATGTTTTCAATGGAGCTTGCAGGAACAAACAGTTGTTTATCTGAGAAAACAAGGCTACGGAGCTCAGCGTGTAGGCTTGAATTCAGTTTCTGTTACTGAGTTTACAACAGGAAGATCTGAGTTCCATCTGCTTTTTTGGTGGAGAAATCTGCTGTTGGGCCACACTCTCCCTTTGGTTTCAAAGGAGCTTGCAGGACCAAACACTTGTTTCTCTAAGAACGAAAGGGCTTCAGAGGGCTCCATGGAGGTTTCAACTCAGTTTCTGAAACTGAGTTTATAGCAAGATGTTCTAAGTTCCACCTCCTTGTTTGGTGGAGCAAGCTGCTTTTCGGCCACACTCTCCCTTTGGTTTCAATGGAGCTTGCAGGAACAAACAGTTGTTTCTCTGATAAAACAAGGGCTGCGGAACTCAGCATGTAGGCTTGAATTCAGTTTCTGAAACTGAGTTTACAACAGGACTATCTGATTTCCAGCTCCTTGTTTGGTGGAGAAACCTGCTGTTAGGCCACACTCTCCCTTTGGTTTCAATGGAGCTTGCAGGAACAAACAGTTGTTTCTCTGAGAAAACATGGGCTACAGATCTCACCATGTAGGCTTGAATTCAGGTTCTGAAAGTGAGTTAACAGTAGGACGTTCTGATTTTCAGCTCTTTGTTTGCTGGAGAAACCTCGTCTCATCCCACACTCTCCCATAGGCTTCAATGGAAGCAGCGGCTAAAGGCAGAAATAAAGCCGGCAAGCTGCACTCTAGGCTGGCCGCTTCTAAAGCAAGCCCTGGGCTTCTCTCACTTTAGAATGTATCCACTGGAACAATAGCTGCGCTTCTCCTGTGCTTAACCTTACTGAGAGAGTGATCTATTCCTAAGAGGCCTTGTTTTAGCTAAGGCCCAGGGAACCTGCAGGAATTAAGTGCAGTTGCTCTGCCATAAAAGGGGACACAGAGTGTTGGGTGTGAAGTGCAATGCAGCTTCTGAAGCTGAGATCAGAGCAGAACGTTCTGAGTTCCAGCTGCTTGTTTGGTGGAGAAAGCTGCTGTTATCCATTCCCTTCCCATTGGTTTGAAGGGAGCTTGCAGGAACAAACACTTGTTTCTCTAAGAAAGAAAGGGCTGCAGAGTGCTCCATGGAGTTTTCAATTCAGTTTCTAAAACTGAGTTGATAGCAAGATGTTCTGAGTTCCAGCTCCTTGTTTGGTGGAGAAAGCTACTGTTAGGCCACACTCTCCCATTGGTTTCAAAGGAGCTTGCAGGAACAAACACTTGTTCCTCTGAGAAAACATGGGCTACGGAGCTCAGCATGTAGGCTTCATTTCAGTTTCTGAAACTGAGTTGACAACAGGACGATCTGAGTTCCAGCTCCTTGTTTGGTGGAGAAACCTGCTGTTTGGCCACACTCTCCCATTGATTTCAATGGAGCTTGCAGGAACAAACAGTTGTTTCTCTGTGCAGACAAGGGCTACAGAGCTCAGCTTGTAGCCTTGAATTCAGTTTCTGAATGTGAGTGGACAGCAGGACGTTCTGAGTTCCAGCTCCTTGTTTGCTGGAGAAACCTCCTCTCATCCTACACTCTCCTATAGGCTTCAATGGAAGCAGCGTCTAAATGCAGAAATGAAGCCGGCAAGCTGCACTCTAGGCTGGCCACTTCTAAAGCAAGCCCTGGGCTTCTCTCGGTTTAGAATGTATCCACTGGAACATTAGCTGCACTTCTCCTGTGCTTAACCTTTCTGAGAGAGTGATCTATTCCTAATCGGCCTTGTTTTAGATAAGGCCCAGGGAACCTGCAGGAATAAAGTGCAGTTGCTCTGGCATAAACGGGGACACAGCGTGTTGGTTGTGAAGTGCAATGCAGTTTCTGAAGCTGAGATCAGAGCAGAACGTTCTGAGTTCCAGCTGCTTGTTTTTTGGAGAAACCTGCTATTACGCCACACTCTCCCTTTGGTTTCAGTGGAGCTTGCAGGAACATACAATTGTGTCTCTGAGAAAAGAAGGGCTATGGAGCTCAGCGTGTAGGCTTGAATTCAATTTCTTAAACTGAGTTTACAAAAGGATGACCTGTGTTCCTGGTCCTTGTTTCGTGGAGCAAGCTGCATTGAAGGCCACACTTTCCTTTGGTTTCAATGGAGCTTGCTGGAACAAACAGTTGTTTGTCTAAGAAAACAAGGGCTACGGAGGTCAGTGTGTAGGGTTGAATTCAGTTTCTGAAACTGAGTTTACAAAAGGATGATCTGTTGTCCAGCTCCTTGTTTGGTGGAGAAACCTGCTGGTAGGCCACACTCTCCCTTTGGTTTCAACGGAGCTTTCAGGAACAAACAGTTGTTTCTCTGAGAAAACAAGGGCTACGGAGGTCAGCGTTTAGGCTTGAATTCTGTTTCTGAATCTGAGTTTACAAAAGGAAGATCTGTTGTCCAGTTGCTTGTTTGGTGGAGAAACCTGCTGTTATGCCACTCTCTCCCTTTGGTTTCAATGGAGCTTGCAGGAACAAACAGTTGTTTCTCTGAGAAAAGAAGGGCTATGGAGCTTAGCATGTACGCTTGAATTAAGTTTCTGAAACTGAGTTTACCACAGGATGATCTGAGTTCCATATCCTTGTTTGGTGGAGAAACCTGCTGTTAGGCCACACTCTCCAATTGTTTTCAATGGAGCTCGCAGGAACAAAGAGTTATTTTTCTGAGAAATCAAGGGCTGTGGAGCTCACCATGTGGGCTTGAATTCAGGTTCTGAAAGTTCTTCTACAGCAGGATGTTCTGACTTCCAGCTCCTTGTTTGTTGGAGAATCGTCCTGTCATCCCACACTCACCATTTGACTTCAAAGGAACCAGCGTTAAAGGGAAAAATAAAGTTGGCAAGAGGAAGTCTAGGCTGGCTGCTTCTAACGCAAGCCCTGTGCTTCTATCCCATTAAAATTTATCCATTTGAACAATAGCTGCGGTTCTCCTGTGCTTCACCACACATAGAGAGTGAACTATGCCTAAGCGGCCTTGATTTACCTATGGCCCTGGGAACCTGCAGAAATAAACTGTAGTTGCTCTGGCATAAAAGGGGACACAGCGTGTTGGATGTGAAGTGTAATGCAGATTCTGAGGCTGAGATCAGAGCAGAACCTTTTGCATTCCAGCTGCTTGTTTCGTGGAGGAAGCTGCTGTTATCCATTCATCTCCTTTTGGTTTCAGTTGAGGTTGAAGGAACAAAGGTCTGTTTCTCTGAGAAGAAATGGCTACAGAGGGCTCCAAGTAGGCTTCCATTCAGTTTCTGAACCTGAGTTGACAGCAAGACGTTCTGAATTCCAGCTCCTTGTTTGGTGGAGAAACCTGGTGTTAGGCCACACTCTCCCATTGGTTTCAATGGAGCTTGCAGGAACAAACGGTTGTTTCTCTGAGAAAACAAGCGCTACAGAGCTCAGCACGTAGGCTTGAATTCAGTTTCTGAACCTGAGTTTACAAAAGGATGATCTGTGTTCCAGCTCCTTGTTTGGTGGAGAAACCTGCTGTTAGGCCACACTCTCCCTTTGGTTTCAATGGACCTTGCAGGAACAAACAGTTTTTTCTTTGAGAAAAGAAGGCCTACAGAGCTCACCGTGTAGGCTTGAATTGAGTTTCTGAAACTCAGTTTACAAAAGGATGATCTGAGTTCCAGCTCCTTGTTTGGTGGAGAAACCTCCTCTCATCCCACTGTTTCCCATAGGCTTCAATGGAACCAGAGGATAAAGAGAAATATAGCCGGCAAGCTACACTGCAGGCTGGGTGCTTATGAAGCAAGCCCTGTGCTTCTCTCCCTTTCCAATGTATCCATGTGAACAATAGCTGCGGTTCTCCTGTGCTTGACCTTAGAGAGAGAGTGATCTATTCCTAAGTGGCCTTCATTTACCTAAGGCCCAGGGAACCTGCAGGACTAAACTGCAGTTGCTCTGGCATAAAAGGGGCACAGTGTTGGGTGTGAAGTTCCATGCAGTTTCTGAAGCTGAGATCAGAGCAGAAACTTTTGCATTCCAGCTGCTTGTTTGGTGGATAAAGCTGCTGTTATTCATTCCTCTACCATAGTTTTCACTGGAGCTTGCAGGGACAAACACTTGTTTCTCTAAGAAAGAAATGGCTACAGAGGGCTCCGTGGAGGCTTCAATTCAGTTTCTGAAACTGAGTTGACAGCAAGACGTGCTGAGTTCCGGCTCCTTATTTGGTGGAGAAAGCTGCTGTTAGGCCACACTCTCCCACTGGTTTCAATGGAGCTTGCAGTAACAAACAGTTGTTTCTCCTAGAAAACAAGCTCTATGGAGCTCAGCGTGTAGGCTTGAATTCAGTTTTTGAAACTGAGTTGACAACAGGATTGTCTGAGTTCCACCTCCTTGTTTGGTGGAGAAAGCTGCTGTTAGGCGTCACCCACCCATTGGTTTCAAAGGAGCTTGCAGGAACAAACAGTTGTTTCTCGGAGAAAACAAGGGCTACGGAGATCACCATGTAGGCTTGAATTCAGGTTATAAAAGTGAGTTGACAGCAGGATGTTTTGAGTTCCAGCTCCTTGTTTTTTGGAGAAACCTGCTGTTAGGCCACACTCTCCCATTGGTTTCAAAGGAGATTTCAGGAAGAAACAATAGTTTCTCTGAGAAAACAAGGCCCACAGAGCTCACTTTGTAGGACTGAATCCAGTTTCTGAAAGTGAGTGTACACAAGGATGATCTGAGTTCCAGCTTCTTGTTTGGTGGAGAAACCTGCTCTTAGGCCACACTCTCCCATTGGTTTCAAAGGAGCTTGCAGGAACAATCAGTTGTTTCTCTTAGAAAACAAGGGCTACGGAGATCACCGTTTAGGCTTGAATTCAGATTCTGAAGCTGAGTTTACAACAGGATGATCTGAGTTCCAGCTCCTTGTTTGGTGGAAAAACCTCTTCTCATTCCACACTCTCTTATAGGTTTCAATGGAACCAGCAGCTAAAGGGATAAATGTAGCCAACAAGCTGCACTCTAGCCTGGCTGCTTCTAAAGCAAGTCCTGTGCTTCTCTCACATTAGAATGTATCCATTGGAATAATAGCTGCAGTTCTCTTGTGCTTGAACTTACAGAGAGAGTGATCTATTGCTACGTGGCCTTGTTTTACCTAAGGCCCAGGGAACCTGCAGGAATAAACTGCAGTTGCTCTGGCATAAAGGGAGACACAGAGTGTTGGGTGTGACATGCAATGCAGTTTCTGAATCTGAGATCAGAGAGGAATGTTGTCAGTTCCAGCTGCTTGTTTGGTGGAGAAAGCTGCTGTTATCCACTCCTCTCCCTTTGGATTCAATGGAGCTTGCAGGAACCCTTTTTTTCTCTCAGAAAGGTCTACAGAGGGCTCCATGGAGGTTTCAATTCTGTTTCTAAAACTGAGTTCACAACAATACGTACTGAGTTCCAGCTCCTTGTTTGGTGGAGAAACCTGCTGTTAAGCCACACTCTCCCATTGGTTTCAGTGGAGCTTGCAGGAACAAGCAGTTGTTTCTCTGAGAAACAAAGGCCTACAGAGCTCACCGTGTAGGCTTGAATTCAGTTTCTGAAACTCACTTTACAAAAGGATGATCTGAGTTCCAGTTTCTTGTTTGGTGGAGAAACCTCCTCTCATCCCACTCTTTCCCATAGGCTTCAATGGAACCAGAGGCTAAAGAGAGAAATATAGCCCGCAAGCTGCCCTGCAGCCTGGCCCCTTATAAAGCAAGCCCTGTGCTTCTCTCCCATTACAATGTATCCATTTGAACAATAGCTGCGGTTCTCCTGTGCTTGACCTTAGAGAGAGAGTGATCTATTCCTAAGTGGCCTTCAGTTACCTAAGGCCCAGGGAACCTGCAGGACTAAACTGCAGCTGCTCTGGCATAAAAGGGGACACAGTGTTGGGTGTGAAGTGCCATGCAGTTTCTGAAGCTGAGATCAGACAGAACGTTGTATGTTCCAGCTGTTTGTTTTGTGGGAAAAGCTGCTGTTATCCTTTCCTCTGCCATTGGTTTCTAAGGAGGCTGCGGGAACAAACACTTCTTTCTCTAAGAAAGAAAGGGTCACAGATGGCGCCATGTAGGCTGCAATTCAGTTTGTGAAACTGAGTTGACAGCAAGACGTTCTGAGTTCCAGTTCCTTGTCTGGTGAAGAAACCTGCTGTTAGGCCACACTCTCCATTTGGTTCAAAGGGGCTTGCAGGAACAAACAGTTGTTTCTCTGAGAAAACAAGGGCTACAGAGCTTACCATGCAGGCTTGAATTCAGGTTCTGAATGTGAATTGACAGCAAGATGTTCTGACTTTGAGCTCCTTGTTTGGTGGAGAAACCTGCTGTTAGGCCACACTCTCCCATTGGTTTCAAAGTGCTAACAGGAACAAACAGTTGTTTCTCTGAGAAAGAAAGGGCTCCATAGGGCTCCATATATGCTTCAATTCAGTTTCTAAAACTGAGTTGACAGTTAGACGTTCTGAGTTCCAGCTCCTTGTTTGGTGGAGAAATCTCCTCTCATCCCACTCTTTTCCATAGGCTTCAATGGAACCAGAGGCTAAAGAGAAATATAGCTGGCAAGCTGCACTGCAGGATGGCTGCTTATAAAGCAAGCCCTGTGCTTCTCTCCCATTACAGTGTATCCATTTGAACAATAGCTGCGGTTCTCCTGTGCTTGACCAAACAGAGAGAGTGATCTATTCCTAAGTGGCCTTCATTTTCCTAAGGCCCAGGGAACCTGCAGGACTAAACTGCAGTTTCTCTGGCATAAAAGGGGACACAGTGTTTAGTGTGAAGTTCCATGCAGTTTCTGAAGCTGAGATCAGAGCAGAAACTTTTGCATTCCAGCTGCTTGTTTGGTGGATAAAGCTGCTGTTATCCATTCCTCTCCCATAGGTATCACTGGAGCTTGCAGGAACAAACACTTGTTTCTCTAAGAAAGAAAGGGCTACAGAGGACTCCATGGAGGCTTCAATTCATTTTCTGAAACTGAGTTGACAGCAAGACGTGCTGAGTTGCAGCTCCTTGTTTGGTGCAGAAAGCTGCTGTTAGGCCACACTCTCCCATTGGTTTCAGTGGGGCTTGCAGGAACAAACAGTTGTTTCTCTGAGAAAACAAGCTCTACGGAGATCAGCGTGTAGGTTTGAATTCATTTTCTGAAACTGAGTTTACAAAAGGATGATCTGTGATCCAGCTCCTTGTTTGGTGGAGAAACCTGCTGTTAGGTCACACTCTCCCATTGGTTTCAAAGGAGCTTGCAGGAACAAACACTTTTTTCTCTACGAAAAAATGGGCTAGAGAGGGATCCATGGAGGCTGCCATTCAATTTCTGACACTGAGTTGACCATAAGACTTTCCGAGTTCCAGCTCCTTGTTTGGTGGAGAAACCTGCTGTTAGACCACACTCTCCCTTTCGTTTCAAAGGAGCTTTTAGGAACAGTTGTTTCTCTGAGAAATCAAGGGCTATAGACCTCAGCGTGTCGGCTTCATTTCAGTTTCTGAAACTGAGTTTACTACTGGACGATCAGAGTTCCAGCTCTTTCTTTGGTGGAGAAACGTGCTTTTAGGCCACACTCTCCCTTTGTTTTCAATCGAGCTTGCAGGTAAAACAGTTGTTTCTCTGAGAAATCAAGGGATACGGAGCTTACACTGTACGCTTGAATTGAGCTTCTGAATGTGAGTTGACAGCAGGACTTTCTGAGTTCCAGCTCCTTGTTTGGTGGAGAAACCTGCTGTTAGGCCACACTCGCCCATTGGTTTCAATGGAGCTTGCAGGAACAAACAGTTGTTTCTCTGAGAAAACAAGCGCTACGGAGCTCAGCGTGTAAGCTTGAATTCAGTTTCTGGACCTGAGTTTACAAAAGGATGATCTGTGTTCCATCTCCTTGTTTGGTGGAGAAACCGGCTGTTAGGCCACACTCTCCCTTTGGTTTCAATGGACCTTGCAGGAACAAACAGTTTTTTCTTTGAGAAAAAAAGGCCCACAGAGCTCACCGTGTAGGCTTGAATTCAGTTTCTGAAACTCAGTTTACAAAAGGATGATCTGAGTTCCAGCTCCTTGTTTGGTGGAGAAACCTCCTCTCATCCCACTCTTTCCCATAGGCTTCAATGGAACCAGAGGATAAAGAGAGAAATATAGCAGGCAAGCTGCACTGCAGGCTGGCTGCTTACAAAGCAAGCCCTGTGCTTCTCTCCCATTCCAATGTATCCATTTGAACAATAGCTGCGGTTCTCCTGTGCTTGACCTTACAGAGAGAGTGATCTATTCCTAAGTGGCCTTCATTTACCTAAGGCCCAGGGAACCTGCAGGACTAAACTGCAGTTGCTCTGGCATTAAAGGGGACACAGTGTTGGGTGTGAAGTGCCATGCAGTTTCTGAAGCTGAGATCAGACAGAACGTTGTATGTTCCAGCTGTTTGTTTTGTGGAAAAAACTGCTGTTATCCTTTCCTCTGCCATTGGTTTCAAAGGAGGCTGCAGGAACAAACACTTCTTTCTCTAAGAAAGAAAGGGTCACAGATGGCGCCATGTAGGCTGCAATTCAGTTTGTGAAACTGAGTTGACAGCAAGACCTTCTGAGTTCCAGCTCCTTGTCTGGTGGAGAAACCTGCTGTTAGGCCACACTCTCCATTCGGTTCAAATGACCTTGCAGGTATAAACACTTGATTTTCTAAGAAAGAAAGGGCTACAGAGAGCTCCATTTAGGCTTCAGTTTCTGAAACTCATTTAACAACAGGACGATCTGAGTTCCACCTTCTTGTTGGTGGAGGACCCTGATGTTAGACCACTCTCTCCCCTTGGTTTCAATGGAGCTGGCAGGAACAAACAGTTGTTTCTCTGAGAAAACAAGGGCTATGGAGCTCACCATGTAGGCTTGAATTCAGTTTATGAAACTGAGTTTACAACAGGCCGATCTGAGTTCCACCTCCTTGTATGGTGGAGAAAGGTGCTGTTAGGCCACACTCTTCCTTTGGTTTCAAATTAGCTTGCAGGAACAAACACTTGTTTCTCCAAGAACTAAAGGTCTGCAGAGGGCTCCAAGTAGGCTTCAATTCATTTTCTGAAACTGAGTTGATAGCAAGATGTTCTGCTTTCTAGCTCCTTGTTTGTTGGAGAAAACTGCTGTTAGGCCACTCTCTCCCATTGATTTTCATGGAACTTGCAGGTACAAACAATTGTTTCTCTGAGAAAACAAGGGCTATGGAGCTCAGCGTGTAAGCTTCAACTTCAGTTTCCAAAACTCAGATCATCCTGTTGTAAATTCAGACTGGGAGTTGTGACTCTGTGGTAGTGACACACTTCTGCATTTCACTGGCAAATATATGGTAATAGTCATGATTCTCTGTCATGATCAACAGGTTTTGAAATGTCCTGTATGTTAAGCCTAAGATACATGCAGGCCCTTGCCCTTGGGTTAGGCTGCCAGTGAGAATTCTGAAAAACCCAAGTCCAAGTGTTGTTTTGGGATTTCCTGTGTTTTTGGAGTGCAGTTCTCTTCTCAGTGGCATGGATTGGAGGAGGAATATGCAGAGTGTATGATGGAGGTAGCGTGGGATTTAGAGTGTAATGTTGAAAGGCTGGGTAGGGTTCAGATTGAGATCGAGCATGGTGTCACTGTGGATATTCATGCGTATTCATCATCAGTTTGTCAAGGTATGGTGAGCAGTATAGCTCGGATTATCCTGAAGAGGTAGTGGTGCTGAACCTCTCCCTCCAGAATGGAGGCATTTTCTGAATTCAGCCTTTTGGCTATGGTTCGGGTGAGGATTTGTGACAGTGATACTCTCGTTTTGAATATTCCTTTGGATTGGGCTTCTGAAACTGTACTGGGGATGAAGGTTACTGTCAGGATTGGAGTTAGCATTAGAGCAATGTGCATATACTCTAATATAGGTCTCCATGGTTCAGGGAGATTGTGGACTCAGGCCAAGGACTGGGAGTTGTGACTCTGTGGGAATGATACACTTCTGTATTTCAATGCCAAACATACGGTAGTAGCAATGATTCTCTTACTTGATCACCAGGTTTTGAAATGTCCTGTGTGGTAGGCCTAAGGTAACGGCAGGCTCTTGCCCTTGGATTAGGCTGTCAGTCAGAATTCAGAAATCCACCAGTCCAAGTGTTGTTTTGGCAATTGCTGTGCATTTGTCATGCAGTAGTCTTGTCAATGCCACAGTTCCGAGGAAGAATATGCATAGTGTTTGATGGAGGTAGAGTGGGGTTGTGAGTGTAAGGTTGAAAGGCGGTGTAAGGTTCAGACTGAGATCGAGAATGGTGTCACTGTGGGCTTTCTTGCGTATTCAGCATCGTTTTGCCAATGAATGGTGTGCAGTATAGCTTGGATTATGCTGAGAGGTATTGGGGCTGTACCTCTATCTGCAGAATGGAAGAATTTGCTGATTTCAGCATTGTGGCTAAGCTTAGGGTTTGGATTCGTGAGAATAGTACTATCATTTTGGCTATTCTTGTGGACTGGGCTTACCCAAATATAGTGAGGATGAAGGTACTACCAGGATTGGAGTTAGCAGTAGTGAGTTGTGCATATACCCTGATATAGGGCTTCATGTGAGAGGGAGTTTGTTGGCTCAGGCCAAGTATTGGGACTTGTGACTCTGAGGGAGTGATACACTTCTGTGTTTCCCTGGCAAATATATGGTAATAGCTATAATTCTCTTTCTTGATCAACAGGTTTTGAAATGTCCTTTTTGTTAGGTCTAAGGTGATGGCAGGATATTGCCCTTGGGTACGGGTGCCAGTCAGAATACAGAAAACCACAAATCCAAGTGTTGTTTTGGTGATTCCTGTGCAGTTCTCATGCAGTTGTCTTGTCAGTGGCATGGTTCAGAGGGGAATTATGCAGAGTCATTGATGCAGGTAGAGTGGGGTCGAGAGTGTAAGTTTGAAAGGCGTGGTAGGGTTCACCTTGAGATAGAGAATGGTGTCTCTGTGGATTTTCTTGTGTATTAAGCATCAGTTTGCCAAGGAATAGTGAGCAGTATCCTCAGATTACGCTCAGAGCGAGTGGCGTTGTACCTCTGCCTGCAGAATGGAGGCATTTGCTGAATTTAGCATTGTGTCTAGGGTTTGGGATAGGATTCATGAGACTGGTAGTATCATTTTTTCAATTCCTGTGGATTGGACTTCCCATACTATAGTGAGGATAAAGTGTAGTGTAAGGATTGGAGTTAGCATTTGTGTGTTTTGCATATAACCTGCTATAGGGCTTCATGGGTCAGTGAGATTGTGGGCTCAGGCCAAGGACTTGTAGTTGTGATTCTGAGGGAGTGATAAACTTCTGTATTTCACTGCCATATATATGGTAATAGTCGTGATTCTCTTTCTTGGTCAACAGGTTTTGAAATGTCCTTTGTGTTAGGCCTCAGGTACCTGCAAGGCTCTTGCCCTTGGGTTAGGCTGCCAGTCAGAATTCAGAAAAACAAAAGTCCAAGTGTTGTTTTAGCGATTCCTGTGCATTTCTGATACATTTGTCTTGTCAGTGGCACGGTTATGAGGAAATATATGCAGAGTGTATGATGCAGGTAGAGTGGGGTTGAGAGTGTAAGGATAAAAGGCGGGTAGGGTTCAGACTGAAATAGAGTATGGTGTCACTGTGGATCTTTTTGTGTATTCAGCATCAGTTTGCCAAAGAATTTTGAGGAGTATATCTCAGATTATGCTGAGAGCTAATGGGGCTGTACCTCTCCCTCCAGAATGGAGGCATTGGTTGAATTCAGCATTGTGGCTAGGGTGAGGGTGAGGATTCATGAGAGTAGTATTGTCATTTTGACTATTCCTGTCTATTGGGCTTCCTAAACTCTAGTGAGGATGAAGGGCACTGTCAGGATTGGAGTTAGCATTAGTGCATTGTGCATATACCCTGATATTGGGCTTCTTGCGTCAGGGAGATTGTGGTCTCAGGCCAAGGACTGGGAGTTGTGACTCTGTGGGAGTGATAATCTTCTGTATTTTACTGCACAATATATTGTAATAACCACGATTCATTTCTTGATCAACAGTGTTTGAAATGTCCTGTGTGTAATGCCTCAGGAACCTACAGGATCTTTCCCTTGCGTAAGGCTGCCAGACAGAATTCCAAAAAACACAAGTTCAAGTTTTGTCTTGGCGAAACCTGTGCATTTGTTATGCAGTTGTCTTGGCAGTGGTACAGTTCTGAGGAAGAGTATGCGTAGTGTTTGATGGAGCAAGAGTGTGGTTGCAAGTGTAAGGTTGAAAGGTGGTGTAGGGTTTAGATTGAGATCGAGAATGGTGTCACTGTGGACTTTCTTGCGTATTCAGCATCATTTTGCCACGGAATGGTGAGTAGTATACCTCGGATTATGCTCAGAGCGAGTGTCATTGTACCTCTGCCTGCGGAAAGCATTTGCTGAATTGAGCATTGTGTTTAGGGTTTGGGATAGGATTCGTGAGACTGGTAGTATCATGTTTACAATTCCTGTGGATTGGGCTTCCCAAACTCTAGTGAGAATAAAGGGTACTGTCAGTATTGGAGTTAGCATTTGTGTGTTTTGCATATAACATTCTATAGGGCTTCATGAGTCAGTGAGATTATGCGCCTAAAACAAGGAAATGGAGTTGTGATTCTGTGGGAGTGATACTCTTCTGTATTTCACTGCCATATATATGGTAATGGTCACGATTCTCTTTCTTGGTCAACAGGTTTTGAAATGTCCTTTGTGTTAGGCCTCAGGTACCTGCAGGCTCTTGCCCTTGGGTTAGGCTGCCAGTCAGAATTCAGAAAAACAGAACTCCCAGTGTTGTTTAGGCGAATTCTGTGCATTTGTGATGCAGTTATCTTGTCAGTGGCACGGTTCCAAGGAAGAATAGGCAGAGTGTATAATGCAGGTAGAGTGGCGATGAGAGTGTAAGGATGAAAGGCAGGGTAGGGTTCAGATTGAGATTGAGAATGGTATCACTGTGGATCTTTTTGAGTATTCAGCATCAGTTTGCAAAGGGATTTTGAGGAGTATAGCT
>PVIC010041627.1:0-16139 GCA_004025085.1 Thryonomys swinderianus | reverse complement strand
TTTCTTTCTTTCTTTCTTTCTTTTTCTTTCATCGATACAGAGTCTCGCTTTGTAGGTCAGGCTGGCCCTGAGCTCACTATGTTGCCCAAGCAAGCCTTGAACTCAGCAATCCTCCTGCCTCTGCCTCCTAAGGGTTGGGATTACAGGTGTGAACCACCACACCTGGCACTGTGGTGTGTGGTATTGATTGCTCATGGGTGTGAGTCACCACGCTAAGCATTGTGGTATGTGGTTACCAGGGATCAAACTCAGGACCTTGTGGTTGCTAGGCAGGCACCAGAACCACTGAGCTAAATCCCTGGCCCTCTTTCACATCTTTTTCAATATTCCCCACCAACCAAAAAGTAGAGTTGATTTTATTTTTGTTGTTATGGTTTTTAGGAGTTTCATTGTTTGTTGCTATTGTTGTTCTGTAATCCTGGGCATCAAGCCCAAGGCCTTAGCCATGCTAGGCAAGTACTCTGTCACTGAGCTACATGTCTGAACTGTCTGTCAGCTACATTACAGGAAGCTGAATTTAATTTTGGAAATTTAAAGAGTCAGATTTAAAATAAATGTGATAGTTGATAACAGGAAAAAATCTTATAAGCAATTTCTGTGATTCTATTCAAATAGCAGGCATTGATATAAGGAAAAATTGATGAGGGTAATCATAATTGAATACAATATTCATGACTAACTCTCTTCAGTAATTTTGGATTTACTTTTGGAAGCCATTACATCCTGAGAAACATGGTATATCTTGGATAGGATTCATAAAATAATCGTTACAAGTAATAAAGTCTAAAAGTAAACCTTTAACCTTTCACCTTATCTATTTTTTTTTTTTTGAGACAGGGTCTCACTTTGCAGTTCAGGCTGGCCCTGAGCTCACTATGTAGCCCAGGCAAGCCTTGAACTCAGCAATCCTCCTGCCTCTGCCTCCCGAGTGCTGGGGTTGTAGGTTTGAGCCGCCAAACCCAGCACTTGTGGTATGTGGTACTGATTGCTGGTGGGCGTGATTCACCACTCCCGATATTATTGTATATGGTTACTGGGAATTGAACCAGGGACCTTGCATTTGCTAGGCAGGCGCTGGAACCACTGAGTTAAACCTCTGGCCCACCTTTTCTTATCTTTATAATTCTTTTCTTCTTCAGTTTTGAAGTACAACCCTAGCCCCTCATGGTCATATAACATCATTTACTCATGTCTTTGAAATGTGACCTATCAGGAACCTCAACATTTTCCTTCCTTCCCTCTCTCCTTTCCTTCTTTTCTCTCCTTCTTCCTTCTTATTCCTCTCTCTCTCTCTCTCTAATTAAGAAAGAAAAGGAGATTCAATAAAAGTAAATTAAAAGAACGATTAAAAGAGGTGAAAAAGAAAACTGGAGTCTGGAGGAAAAAAGAAGAGACAGATGAGCAAGGAAGCACACTGCCTGGTCATAGTAATACTGTGAGACACTCATCCAGTAGAACCCACTTTCCATGAGAGTTTTAAGAGACCAGATTCCCAGTGTATCTTTTTTCTTTCTTTTTTTTTTTTTTTTTTTTTTTTTTTTTTTTTTTTTTTTTTTTTTTTTTTTTTTTTTTTTTGGTACCAGAGATTGAACTCAGGCCCTTGTGCATCTAGGGTTGGTGTGGTATATATGAGCTAAATCCTCTGCCCTCCCCGATGTATCTTAAGAGCAAGGTGAGGCACTCTGTGACCACTGAAGTATATTTTCAGACTCAGTGATCTCTAACTGCTGAATGGAACATCCATAGTTTTGCTACTATGAATGGTGATGGTGATGATGCCATTTAAGATCTAGTTCAAGAGCTCACTCTACACCATGAGAAACATTGTGCTACCATTTTAGAGAGAGTTATTCTCCAAAACAAAAGGTATTATTTGAATTAGGCATTTGCATACAAAGTGGAAAGTCACCACTCTTACCTATTTTAGAAAGAGTGAATACATCTTTTATGGTCTACATCTCAAATAACCTTCAAAAGTCTCATGTCTGAAGCTGGAGCCTCGTGCCTGGTCCAAGAAGGAAGCAACTTTCTTCCACTATGCCCTTTTGCCATTCTGTTTCTGCCTTGTCAGCCAACTGTGGGCTGACTCCTCTGAAAAACATGAGCCACTGAGCTCATGAGAATCAGGTGTTTTGTCCCAGTGATGGAAAGCTGATTAATATAACTTCATGTAAAACGAAACAAAAACTGAGAGCTAAGCGTGCAGCTCAGTGTAGAGCTCATGCATTCAAGAATCCAAGGGTTCAATTCCCAGCACTATAAAACAGAACAGAACAGAACCAAAAACACAGTTTTCAATCTATTATATATCCTGCAGGTAGAAATAGTCAAGATAGTCTTGAGAGAGAGACACACACAGGCAGACAGAGATATGAAATATCTGAAGAAATGAGAGATGATAGGTTCCAGAACATTCATATTTTCTTGCAACCCTTCAAAGAATTACAAAAATGCATAGAATGAAGAAATTTAAGACAAAGACTAATGACTTAAACACCAGACTTTAAGCACAAGAATATGTCCTTTAGAATTTCACTGATGTACACAGGAAGAGAACCCCCCAAAAGAGCAACAGCAAGAAAGCCAAGGTGGGTTTGCATTCTACTTCTCACCCCAAGCCAGAGATTTATGGTTATTCTAACTAGGTTTCTGGCATCTGAGAATAGAAGAAACTGAATCCCCAATACTAAGTAAAGGCAAATGTAACAAAACCACAGGGTTCCCCATCCTTAAAAGTTCTAGCAAAATAATTACAATGGTATGATAAGCTTACACCTTGAAGTTCTACCTCTTCTCCCAAAGTTTCAATCATGAAAAAAATGAAAAGATGGGGCAAAGATTTAGCTCAGTGGTTCCAGTGTTTGCCTAACAAGCTCAAGGTTCCTGGTTCAATCCCAGTAACCACATACAACCCTGGGCATGGTGACTCACACCCACCAGCAATCAGTACCACATACCACAATGCTAGGTGGAGCGGCTCATGCCTGTCATCCAGCACTCAGGAGGCAGAAGGAGGAGGATTGCTGAGTTCGAGGCTTGCCTGGGCTACATAGTGAGCTCAAGGCCAACCTGAACTACAAAGCAAGACCCTGTCTCAAAAAAAAAAAAAATGACTGGGTTCAATATAACAATTGTCATCTCTGAGCCTCAGAAGTGAAAACAATACAATGCCTTAGAAAATCTGCATCTGGAAGCAAGTAGAAGTTTTCTGGGAGTTTAAACTCTCAAAGGGAGATCAAAGCCATTCCATTCGGAGTATTATGTCTTAGTTTCACCATAAACTGGAATTTTGGAAAAGATGTGATTTCCACCAGAGACTGGAATTTAAAGAACAAAACAAACAACAACTGCTTAGCTGTGATAGTGGAAGAAAAGAGAGAGAAATTAGCACATATAATACATCATCCACTTTGCTTTTTAGTTGAAAGACCTTTAGTGTCCCTAGTATCTGTAAGAGATAAGAGTTCTATGAGAATTAAATTGTGTCATATACTGGTACAACTTCGCAATATTGAGTGTGATCATGATGTATATATACAATGTACCAATAAAGACTTTTTAAAAAAAGTTCTAAGACACCTACCTCTGGTACAGTTAGTGTGTGTGTGTGTGTGTGTGTGTGGTCTACTTGGAGACAGCACTAAAATAGAAGATAAGCCTGGAGGATGTGCATGCCTGGAATACCACCTACCTAGGAGGATGAGACAAGAGGTTAGCAAGTTGAGTCCAGCCTGGACAACTTCATGAGAACTTGTCCTAAAATAAAATTTTACAAAAGGTCTGGGAATTATAACTCAGTAATGGATCATCTGCCTAATATACCTAGGCCCTTACATCAGTTCCCAGAACTGCACAAACAAGAACAGGAAATGATACAATAGGTAGAAAGATAAATTACCACTTAAAGATGAGCTACAAATTTCAATTTGTACACAAGGAAGATCAACACTAAAAATATCAGCCACTTTTACAATTTAACTTACATGTAATTGATGTTTTGAATACAGATATATTAAGATTTTCAATATAGTCATTGAACTACTAGTGTTTTTCTGATAATTTTGTTATTTTTTGTTTTGAATCATGTTTATATGGTTAGCTAAATGGAACCTCTTGTAGTGTTTAAGTTTTTGTCATGTCATGAGCCTTATGCTTTTTTGCTTCCTACCATTTTATTAGGGGGTAATTTCTGTTGGTAAACATTGATTCCATTTTATTTTCAACTTTCCTATATTGCATTATTTTTATCCTGACTGTTTTTAACTGAAAATTTCATTTCATATGGGTAAAATCAATTTGAAATTTTCTGTATTATATTCTGTGCACTTTTGACTTTCTGTTTATAATTCTTTTCCTTTTTATATTTGTTTATTTGCTCTTCCTGCCTTCAGTAGATTGATAGCTTTAAAAAATCATTTTTTCTTTTCACATCTTCTGGTTTGAACTCTAGGTTATTTTAATCTATTCCTTTAGAAACTACTCTTAAATTTTGGATATGCATAACTAAATCATAAAGTTTCCAAGACATAGCTGCCCTCCTGCCCCAACAAGATTGTGTTTTCATTACTTGATATATTGAGTAGTTATTTTTTTCTAGAATCTTATTCTACATTTAATAGAATATAAACTTCTTGCTGTACAATGACAGGATAACTACATTTATCAACCTATGTTATCAATATTTTTGTTTACCATTTGTTTATTTAATACCACAATTTTGTTCTGAATTTACTTTTCTTTTCTTTCTTTTTTTTTTTTTGGTACCAGGGATCAGGACCTTGCCCTTGTGGGTCAGGCACAGCACCACTGAACTAAATCCTCAGCCTGTGTAATGAATTCTTTAGTAGTTCTTTCGATAAAAATGTGTGGTTGGTAAACTCAGCTTTGAAAAAGTTTTCCTATTTCATTATTCTTTTTTTTGAGACAGTCTTGCTTTGTAGTTCAGGCTGGCCCTGAACTCACTATAAAGTCCAGGCAAGCCTCAAACTCAGCAATCTTCCTGCCTCTGCCTCCCAAGTGCTGGGATGACAGGCATGAGCCACCACATCCATCACTGTGGTGTGTGGTACTGATTGCTGGTGGGTATGAGTCATTACTCCCAGTATCATTATACATGGTTAGTGGGGATCGAACCAAGGACCTTGCACTTACTAGGCAGGTGGCGGAAACGCTGAGCTAAATTTCCGGCCTCTATTTGATTATTCTTGAGTTATAGCTTACCAAGATATAGAAAATAATGCTGCCAGTAATTTTCCACTTAGTGCTTTTGGAAAAGTTACTGAGTTTGGTTTCTGATATCTCTTGTTACTGATGAGAAGTTTGGTTTCTATCACTCTTTTATGGCTCATCTATGTTTTCACTTTTTTTCTTTTGAAGTTTTCTTTTTATACTTAATGTTAAGCATGGTTATTACTGTGGCTGTAGGTATGAATTTGTTTCCAGTGTTTTGCATTTACCATAATTTTATTTCAAAAATCTTAGAAAAGTCTCATTTTTTTTCTCTGTGAAACTGCTATGAGGTGTGCCCTTCATGGGTTCTGTGTATTGTGGTATAAAAAATTACTCCAAAACATAGTATCAAGAAGCAATAGCCATTTTATTACACTCACAGAATTTGTGTGGATAAGTACACAAATAAGTATTTGATTAAGTACATCAAAGATAGTTTGACTCTGCTTCATAATGACCAAAGGACCAGGGTAGAAGACGTGGACAATTGATAGTTACTTGAAATTTTTAGATTTTCCACTCATGTCTAGGCTAGAATGACAAAGTTTAGACTATGCTGGTTGCCACACTGGATTATCTACATGTGCCTTCAACATGTGTTCTGTATTTCTGTATGTCACATTGGCCTCAGGGCAATATGATTTTTTACATGACTGTTCAAGCAAAAAAGCCATGGACTTTTATTATCTACTTTAAGAAGTCACAGTATCCTTTCTACCTTTACATAGTAATGACACACTCATGCTCAGCAGTGCAAAAGCTAGGCTTATATCTTAATGGGAATAGTGTCAAAGAATTTGTGGTCATTATTTAAAACTTCCAAAATGTCTTCTTTTCTATATCATGATCGATTCTGGAAATTCATTAGTGTAATCCCCTAAGTCAGTGATTTTTTTCTCTGGCTGTAATAGAGTTTATGTCATTTTTTTGTCTCCACTTTTATATTTAGTTATGTATTCCCTTAACATTTATCTCTTTGAAAATAATTATTTTAAAGTAATTTTAAGATTACTTTCCAAACTGGATTTTTCTTCCAGGAGGGATGAACCATTTCCAGGAAATAGAAGATTTTTATAATACTTGCATGCATGAGTAAATATATTTCCCCAACAAGTGGAAAATAAATATTTTTCAAATGCATATCATTTATGTAAATTAACTACATATACACTAGGTTAGATGTTTTATAATTACAGTAGAGACCACACTCCATTATAAATCAATTTTCATATGTTTTAAAGTAAAATATATATTTTTTAGTACCTCATGACTTAAAAAAATTACAAATCATTCAGAAAAGAATAAAGACCTCTGTATCTACAACTGATTGAGTGTTTGAGACTTTGGAAGACATCTTTGGAATGGTAGCTGCATAGATGACTAGATAGGGCTGTGTTTAAGGATGGTGCCTTTGAAATATTGGTGGCCCCAGCCTCTGACTATCTACAAAAAGGCCTGCATTGTAGCTTTTTAAAAACATTTATTTAATCTGGCAGTCTAAACCCTTTTCCTGAAATGAACTCTGACTTTCATGCTCTGAGAAAATATCCCACAGGACTAGGCCCTCCTTAACAATCTTCCTTTTAATCCATGTAAATTTCTGTGGTAGCTATCTTACATAAAGTACGATAAAAAATTATTGTACCTAGCTTCTATTAAATGTTGAAGAAAACATGAAAAAAAAAAGAAGATAGAGAAATTGGGAGAAGTTCTAATAATTCCCCAAATTATATATTCCCTGATTTCAAAAATATTTCAGTGTATATGCTAATTTGTTTCATTTATGCTATTAGGCCCTCTTAGTTTACTGAAAAGAAAGTTTTATGCTATTATCTATTTGTTTCTTTTTTGTAAGTCTTTCTGTGATTTGTACTGTAACATTTTGGCCATTCTTTTAAAATTATGGTATGCAATGCATTAACTAATGTTATCCTTTAATTAATTTGTTATGAAAGTATGCTTTTTTGCAGAAGTAAACGTCTAAAATATTTTATTAATATCTACTTGTATTACATTGAAATTAAAAATAATAAAATACTGCATGAAACAATTTATGTAATTTAATGCAGTCATTTGAAATAAAATTATAGTGTTAAATGCATTATTTGAAATGATTTCTAGTGAACGAGCTAAAGAACTAGAAAAGGAACAAAATCCACTAAGTATAAATTTAATGAATAAATTCAAAGCTGTTCCTTTGAAGGAACTAATAAGATAAGTAAATATCAGCCATGTTGAAAAAAAGCATAAATAAGGGGCTGGAGGGTTAGCTCAGTGGTTCCACCGCCTGCCTCGCAAGCGCAAGGTCCTGAGTTCGATCCCCAGTAACCACATACAATGCTGGGTGTGGAGACTCATGCCCACCAAGCAATCAATACCACATACCACAGTGCCGGGCGTGGTGGCTCACGCCTGTAATCCCAGCACTCGGGAGGCAGAGGCAGGAGGATTGCTGAGTTTGAGGCTTGCCTGGGCTACATAGTGAGCTCAGAGCCAGCCTGAACTACAAAACGAGACCCTGTCTCAAAAAAAAAAAAAAAAGCATAAATAAGCAACATTAGAACTTCAAACAGGGACAGAACTACAGGTATATAAAGTAAGATCTAAAATGTCATTTATTGTGTAGCTTAGAATTTATAATATTCAGTAGTTTGTGTCAAGCTGAAAACTGAAGTGAAATTGACAATTTACCACAGAAATAAAAATTAAATTGACACAAGCAATAGAAATCTGAATAAAACACCTTTCAATTAAAAAAATAGATCAATGGGGCTGGGGATTTAGCTCAATGGCATCATACCTGCCTTGTAAGTACAAGGTCCTGAGTTTAATCCCTGGCTCAAAAAAAAAAAAAAAAAAAAAAAAAAAAAAAAAAAAAAAAAAAAAAAAAAAAAAAAAAAAAAAAAAAAAAAAAAAAAAAAAAAAAGAAAAAGAAAAAAAAGAAAAGAAAAGAAAAAAAGGCAAATCGAACAGTCAAGAAAAGAAAATAGATCAGTAGGAAAGCATCTCCAAATCCTCTGTTTTACATCTTTCTCCTATCCTTTGTCAAAGAAACCAGCCAACTTGGTTTTGTAGGTGAGTTATACCAAACTTCATTAACAAATGATCCACTTTATATTTCAGAAAAGAGAAAAGCAGCAAAGGCTACCGAGTGTATTTCGTGGAGTTAGTATTATCTGTTTCTTTGTCGCACCGGGGAGCTACATCTCTATTTTTTTTTTTTTTTTTTGAGACAGGGTCTCGCTTTGTAGTTCAGGCTGGCCCTGAGCTCACTACTAGCCCAGGCAAGCCTCAAACTCACAGCAATCCTCCTGCCTCTGCCTCCCAAATGCTGGGATCACAGGCATGAGCCACCACACCCCACATTGTGGTATGTGATACTGATTGCTGGGGGGTTTTAGTCACCACGCCCAGTATTGTTGTATGTGGGTGCCAGGATCAAACCAGGGACCTTGCGCTTGCAAGCTAGGCACCAGAACTACTGAGCTAAATCTCTGGCCTTACATTTCTATTCTTTAAAAACGTTTTAAAAAATAATTTGAGACAGGGTCTTGTTAAGGTTCTAAGTTTCCCAGGCCAGGCTGGAACTTCAGATCTTATTATATTGCTTTCTAAGAGTATTAATGTTACAGGCATGCTCCACCATGACTGGGCTGCAATTAGTATTACCTTGATACCAAAATAGGTTGAGAACTCTGAGGACAAAGAAATTAGAAATTAATCTCATGTTTTGAGCAGTGACATGAAAATGATAAAGTACTGATGATGCCATATCCAATAAAGAATACAAAATAATACATTGAGAAACAGTAGTTAACTATACATGCGAAGGTCATAGCCCAATTTAAAATTTGTCTTATTTACCTCATTATCAGAGTAAGCAAAAACCCATATACTCCTCCCAGTGGATAAAATAAAGTATAGAAAAGTCAAGGCTGAGCCAGGTGTGGTGGTACATACCTGTAATCCCAGTGCTTGGGAGGCTGAAGTAGGGGAGTTTGCTGTTAGTTCATGGCCATCCTGGGCAACATAGTGAATACAAGACCGTGCTGGACTGCACAGTGAAACCTGGTCTCAAAAATTTTGAAAAAAAAAAAGAGTCAAGATCATAATTGAAAACAAAACATCTTTGCTGACCAGTGTTAGTCTCTCAGCCTTGGGACAAAATACTCAAAACCCAAAACTCATTGGAGGAGAGATTTATTTTGTTTAATTTGGATATTACTGCCAGTCCTTTGTTGGTTGGCTTTATGGAAGAAACAAAATGCTGGAAGGGTCTGGCAGAGGAAAGCTGCTCATATCACAGAAGTGGGGAAGCAGAGAGAAGGGAGGTGCTGGGGAGGGAGAAACCAGTGATCCACCTCAACCATCCCCTGCATCCTAAAAGCAAGTCAGCTAGGAACTAGTAAGTGGACCAGTCCACTGATGAGCATAGCAACCTCATGATCCAATTACCTTTCAAACAATAAGACTTTTGGAGGACTTCGCAGATGTAATCCATAATATTTTACCTGTGGTCACCAAAAGACTCATGTACATCTCTTTAAGCAAAATGTGTATTAGTCCATCTCTAACAGTCTGTAAAATTTTAACAGTTGCAGTTTGCTGGAAATTCCAAATCCAAAATCTCCTCTGAGACCTAAGGCAAACTCTTAGCTATAAACACCTGTTAGATCAAAGGAAAGTTTCAAGATTGCTGATATACAAAGGCACAGAATAAACAAAGAAATTCCAAAAGAAAGAAATAGGGGAATCAAAAGTAATGAGACAGGGCTGGGGATTTAGCTCAAGTGGTAAAAGTAATGAGACAAAAGCAAGACTAAAACCCTCTTAAGGCATACTGTCAGAGCTCCAAGTCTTTCTTCTGATATTAGGTGGAAGCCTCCATGATGCCATAAACCTTGCATTCTGATTTTATAACCAGAACCATGTGGGTGATGCCAAAATTTGCCACTATCTTGAGCCAGTGCCCTTCATAATGTCTGTGATGGCCTTTGAATCCTCGGGTGGCTAAACTCGAGGAATTTCCTAGGTGCCCCTTCTAGAGCAAGGAGGTCAGGGGCCCTCTTCTCAATACAAAACTTTACACATGCTGGGGATTTAGCTCACGTGGTACTGTGCCTATACTGGAAGAGTAAGGGACTGAGTTCTATCACCAGTACTGCAAAAAACCAAACCAAAACAAAAAAACTTTACACATTTGAGCCCACCAAGAACAAGATCTTGGTTATTTCTTGAGTCATTTTTCCTATTATCCTGATGCAGAATAGTTGGCTTCTGTTTAATGCTCTCCTCACGCAAATTTTGTAAGCACTTCATTTCTGGCAAAACGGAAATCTTTTAAATGGTATTTTTGCTTGTCATTCTCTTGTGAACCTTGCTAAAGCAGGCAGAAGTACTTGTGGCACAGTTTGAACGTTGGACTGACATGAAATTTCCTCCACTAATCAGTTTGTGGCCCTATTATCAGTTTCTTGCAAAATCTCAGGACATCAGAAAAATACAAATTTTTCTGCCAAAACACAACACACATATCCTAGACTGCAGCAATGGTAAAACTTTTAGAGCTTCCAGTGATAAATAGTCCACTGAGGCATGAGTGCCACAGGATCACCACTGACAGTCTAGCTTCCAAAGGAGTCCTTGTTCCCAACTGAAACCTCCTGAGCCAAACTTTTATCATCTGCATTTTTATTAGCATTCTGGTTGTCTGAGCTCTGACCAGAATCTCCCATCAAGCTTGGCTTGTATCATTCTAGGGCTTCTGTAAGGCATTTCTAAATCTTTTCAAACTTCTTTTGCCACTTCCAAAAGCTTCTCAACCACATAGGTGATCACAGCAACACTGGAGACAAGAGTACACCCTTCCAGTTTATGCCCACAGTGACCCTCTTCTAATCAAGTCCCACTTCCTAACAGCAAGTCAGCTACAAACTCATAATGATGAGTATAGAAACCCCATGATTCAGTCACTTTCCAAACATATGAAGATTTTGGGCTGACATCATATCTGAAACATAACACTAGTGATATTTACCTAATGAAGGTATATTTGAAGAGTCTAAAACAAACACAATCACTCTTACAACCAAAAACAAGACTGCTACAAATTCTACAGTGAAACATTATACAGGTTCTCAAGAAAAAATATTTTTAAAAAGAAGAAAAAATTTTAAAAAATACACAATATCATTTCTTAGCTAGACTCTAAGCTGCTCCACAAGAAAAAAAATTAGAACTGAATAGTGTTTCTAAACACGATCAATATAAAAATTAACAGCAGTTCTGCATACCTAATAGGAAATCCATACACTTATGTCATAGTGGTAGAACAGATTGCATTTACAATTGCATTAGAAAAATAGGACAGTGAGAAATAAATCTAGCAAAAATGTGCAGAATGTTCATAATGTTCTGAATACCAAGGGACAAAAGGTATTATGTAAAAAGTATATAAAACTAAATTCAAAGAACAGAAAATTAATAGTCTAAGAATTAAGATTCTCCACAATTTATTGAAGTTTCAATCTAAACCCCAAAAGATTTTTTGGAATTTGGTAAGCTGATTTTAATAAAGAAAAGGTTTAAGAAGAGCCAAGTAGTTTTAAAAAGTGAAGAAATATGATTTACCTTCCCGGAAAAGTCCATATGCCACTATAGTAATCAAATAGTTCAAAACTGTAATATGAAAAAGAACAGTGAGGCCTTGATATCTGATAGAAGAAATATAAATCTAGTAGGCTCAGGGCTATCCTTTTTTTTTTTTTAACTTTCTATACTAAGAAAACAAAAAACAAATTTAAAAAATCTTAGATCCCTGTCTCATATCACGTAGCAACAGTTCTCAAACTTTTGGTCTTAGGACTCCTTTACACTTTGAAACATTATGGAATATTTCACAGATTTTTTTTGTGTGTGTGGGTTGTCTTTTATTTGTGCTGTATCCATTGTTCTTTACTCTCTTGGTTACTTTTTACTTTGCTAAGACAAAATACCCAACACTCAATGTTAAAGGAAGAAAGGTTTTAGTTCACAGTTTGTTGGTTTTTCAGTCCAGACTATGGCTCTAAGACAGGTGACATGGCAGAGGGGAATCACAGAAGAAAAATAGATTATGGTGTGGCAGGCAGAAGACAGCAAGCTGTCTGGCATTTTACTGTCTCTTTTTATATTCCATCCAAGATATAAACCTATTGACTTATAGACCTCCCACACCCAGGTTGGTACTTAAATTTCCACGCCTAGAACTATGCTAAATCAGTTTAATTTTCATGCACTCTTAATATCAGTTTCCCACACCCTAAATTCAGCCACCTCCAAGAGCCCCATCTATGAGTGCATGAGGCTTTGGGGGGACATCTAGATACAAGTTATAACATTTATCATATTAGAAATTCTAAAAAGTTTATGAAGCACATGAATATGTAAGTACATTTAACTACTTATAAAAATGAGAGTGGGGGCCGGAGATTTTTTTTTTGAGATGGGGTCTCGCTTTGTAGTTCAGGCTGGCCCTGAGCTCACTATGTAGCCCAGGCAAGCCTCGAACTAAGCCATCCTCCTGTCTCTGCCTCCTGAGTGCTGGGATTACAGGCATGGGCCACCACACCTGGCACTGTGATATGTGGTATTGATGCTGGTGGGCGTGAGTCTCCATGCCCAGCATTGTATGTGGTTCCTGGGGACCACATACAATGACAGTGTCAAAAAAGTGATAGAATCCAGAATACACAGTACACTGAAGACAAATCAGACAACTTGGTGATCGAGGTATGAAGCAGGTGGAAAAGTTTTCAAGAATGAATGAAGTTTTTGGCAGAACTTTTGGCCTGGTGCCTGGTGATGTCATTTACTACCATGGGGATAATTTAGAGAAGCAGATGGTAAACAGGGGTAGAAAAAAATAATTCTTGCAATATTATTTGTATTAATAAAACACTAAAACAGCTGAAGGATGAATTCATAGGGAACAAACTGTGGGGTATTCATGCTATGAAACACTATTCAGAAGTCAAAAAAAACAAATTGACTTTATACCAATATAGATGTTTGAAAACATTCTACAAGATAAAGTTGCAGTGTTTTATATTCAGTGTGATACTATATGTATGCACTTTAAAAAGTACAAATACAAGGGAGTGAGTTTGTCTTCAGTTACATTAAAGAAAAAAACATAACAAAGACTAGGCTTATACTAAATGTATGATATTCTGTAGGGAGTAAAGGAAGGAAGGAGTTAAACTGGAAAAGGGCAGATTTGTACTATTTGATCTGTGCCATTTTAGCTCTTTAAAAAAAATCTGAAGAAAATATGAAAAAACAGTAACATTTGACATTCTGGGTGTTAAATACATTGAGAGTTTATATTTTTATTTGTACTTTTCCATATTTTGTTTATTTTCATGACAGGATACAGAAAGACTGAAGGGTGTCCAGGAACCGGGGCCCACACCAGCTTCGGGTTTCTATGGAATGACATTCCCGGGGAATGACAGGCCCACAGCTCAAGCATGGGCTGATAGGTAGCAGATGATGGCAATCTGCCAGGTACCAGGGCAAACTGACAGTGTATGGTCTATGGGACGTGGGTCCCCCGAGCCCATCCATTCTCCATGACATGATAAAATCCCCAAACTCTGAAATTTAGACACAATCCAGAGAAAGAGAAGGAACAGGACAAGACTGTATTTCAACCAATGTTAGAATGGAGATTTACAATTAAAGCTTAATTTATTCATACAAAAATAAAATATTTTATAAACATCTAAGTTTATGCTGCATTTTTGTGTTAGAAAAATGATGTGGTCACAGAGCTAGGAAGTTGAAGTAAGCCAGAGGCAGACACAACTGCAATTTCCCTTCTTTTTCCCTGATTTATGTTTAGTGACTTTTAAGAAATGTTTCTCACATATAAACTATTGTCATTGATGAGTTGGCAATGAAAATATTCTGCTTGTTGTTCAGCACTTTAATATTTCACAGAATTCCAGAAATCATAAAATAATGAAGAAAGAATACACTCAACAAGTCACCATCTTCCCCCCTCTATCAAGTGTGTCAAATGGAGAAGTATTCAGGTTTTCTATGTATAAAATAGATGTTCTACTCAAATCTCAAATCACTCTGTCATGTGTGTGTGTGTGTGTGTGTGTGTGTGTGTGTGTTAGCTACTGCAAATTGAGCCCAGGAAGCTCTACACTGTATCCCCACCCCTTTTTTAATTTTATTTTGAGACAAGACCTCGCCCAGGTTGTCTGACCACAGGTTTATACTTGTGGTCCTCCTGCCTCACCCTCAGAGCAGCTGGGTTCATAGACCTATACCATCATGCCCAGCCTTAAGTCACTTTTGCTATAGGTTAATTTATTTTAATTCAATATCTTTCTACAGTTTCCTGAATTCAATTAAATAAGAAAATATGGGTCCAGAGATTTAGCTCAGTGGTTCTGGAGCCTGCCTAAGAAGCACAAGGTCCCTGGTTCAATCCCCAGTAACCACATACAACAACACTAGGCATGGTGACTCATGCCCACCAGCAATCAGTACCACATACCACAGTGCCTGGCATGGTAGCACATGCCTTTAATCCTATCACTTGGGAGGCAAACTTTTCCTTAGAATTTGTTGCCATCCACCTATACCTGGCTTAGTTATCTTGCCATTGTTGACACACTATACTCAACACTTGCAATTAAAATGAGAGGTTTATTTTGGCTCATGTTTCAGTCTATAGGTGGGTAATGCCAAGGCAAGATGGAATGGCACAGAGGAGTGGCAGAGGAACTGCAGCTTGGGGCATGGCAGTCATGAAGCAGAGAGGTCGAGAGAGGAGCTGCGGAGTGAGAAAGACTCTTCCAGGTCACACTTCCAGTGACCTTGCTGCCAAATAGCAAGTCACCTATAAGCACCCATAATCCAGTCACCTTCAAGGTCCAGCCCATGATCACATGAAGCCTTAGGGGGACATCTAGATATAACAATGCATGAGCACCAGTAGGAGGCTCCTTATGCGTGTACAGACTGTAACAAGATCGGGAGAGATCCGTGTGAGATCGGAACAGCCCAGATGCTATATTTTACTGGCAGTGAGACTTGTCCTTTAGGTAATTATAATACCTGCAATTTTGTCTTGCTGTCTTTTCGGCTTCAAACACTCTGTCCAGGACTTGGCTGTAGGCATTCCCAAAGCAATCAGAGTGTCTTTTCCCATGTTTCCTAGTTTAATTCACTTAAGTGTCTAAATCCTTTTAAGGCTAAAATTAAATTTTATTATAGTTAGAAACTTCAGAATACTACCTCTCTCCAAATACATGATTTGAGAGTAGAACAGTTCTGGGCAACAATGTGCAGAAGTAACAAATACAAATAGAAGTAGATGTAGTGTAATAGTATGTCGCTTTCCTCCAGGGAGTCTGAGAGCTGGGGATGTAGCTCGGAAACACAACATTTGCCTACCATGTTCAAGACTCCAGGTTCAATCCCTATCACATAGAGAGAGGAGAGACAGAATAGTCATCAATACATTTTGTCTCACTCGAAAGACTCACAGATCCTTTTATAAAGAGCTTGAAAACTTATTTGGCTTCACCAAAGTGTCTTGAAACCTGGTGAACTGATTAATCATATCACATAAGAAACAATAGAATGTCATTAAAACTCTTTCATGTAACTTCTCTTAAACTCACAGAGCACCTGCTTCCAAACACCACTGCTCTGCTTTTCAGTCATGCTTTTAACCTCTTTCCTTTTTCCTCTGTCCCTCTTATACTGCTTGCAGATATTTTTCACTGTGCAATTTTGAAATTTTTTTAATTGAATTCTTTATTGGTACAATTTATATACATCTCAAAATCACATATAACATTAGGAAATTTGTACCAGTATATGCCACAAGTTAATTCTCATTTTTA
>PVIC010041626.1:0-16144 GCA_004025085.1 Thryonomys swinderianus | reverse complement strand
GACAGGACAGTGTTTGTTGCAGGTCTCTTTCTATTATCTGGGGCCCCTTGGCAGCAGCACTTTCCTGGGGGGTCCTCCTTGAATCTGTAATAACCCTTGAGAGTTCTCACTCCTGACACATCATGGTAGGTATTTGAGCAGAACAATCACATCATGTTTGTTACCATAATACAATAAATGCCAATATCAGTATTAAACAGGGTATATAAGACAAAAAAGGTTTGTTAAATTCTATACTGGATACTTTGAGCTTATGAGTTACCTCTATGTCTGACTCCTCACTGCACAGCTCCGGGATACAGTGTACTGCTGGGCGGCCTTCAGTCCACTGGAAATGGACTGCACCCTGCAGCCGGGTCCGCGTACTGCTCACTCAGTTCGCCGGAAGCATGGCACGGTGGGCTCGGAGTTGCTCGGTCCGGTCCGCCCGCTGCTTGTTCCTCAGTCTGCTGGAAACACGGCACGGCTGCCCGGAGCTGCTGGGTCCGGTCCGTCTGCCGTAAGTTCCCCAGTCTGCTGGACTCACAGCACGGCGGGCCCGGAGCTGCTGGGTCCGGTCCGTCCGCCGTAAGTTCCCCAGTCCGCTGTGTCTATGAAAACTTTGACTGTGATAAACCTCTTGGCTCTAAAGTCCAACATGTTGTCAAAGTCATTGCCCAGCATCATACCTCAGCTCCTCAAACGGTAACTTCTAGAAATGGAGAGCTCTGTCTTCTTGTGTTTCCTTTGTAACAGTAAGGTATAGCCCCTCAGCTACACATGTTGTGACACTAAGCATGAAATCTAGGACCGGACCAAAGGAGTTCAAATAACAATGCTTCTCTCACAGTGGCTGTACGACCTTCCTTGGGCAGGTTAGTTAACCATTTTGTTCCTTATTTTCCAGGACTGTAAAATAGAATGAGTATATTTTGCCTACCTCACTGAGTTTTCACGAGTAGTGAATGAATTATTGTATCCAGAGAGCCTAGCTCTTCACCTGGCAGAAAATGAATATATACTAAATTGTTGTGGTATTTGTGCAGGCCTCCTTGTATCCACATTCTTGAGAAGCCCCTTCCATGCTGGCTTTGGGCTCAGAAATGTGACCTGCTTCATCTAATGAAAGGATGGTACATACCATACAGAGATTTCAAACATCCTTTCTTATTGGAACTTGTCTCCGTCTTGGCTGACCTTGGACACTGTTGTCATATGAAGCAGCTCAGAATGCACTGCTGGAGAGGAAAGAAACGTTGTTTCTGTTGCCCTGCCCAATAACGAGACATGGGAATGAAGCTATCCATCTCAGGTCAACCAGTCACATCTCTCCAGTGGACTACAGACATCACATCACGCCGGGTCTGGATAAGCCAAGCCTAAGGTAAGTGATTTGTAGAAATTAGTAATTATTTGCTGTTGAGTCATGTTGATCAATCACCAGCAATGAAGTGATGAACTAAACAAACACAATAATGATTAGTTTAAACCAGAGGTTTTCTGTGCTTACTCTGTACCATTAAATGTTCTGTGAAATATTAGAAAAGGGCAGCAGTGAGGCTGTTGGAGAGCCAAAGATGGGCACATTTGATTTACTGTAAATATTGAGAAGGGATGGATAGTGGCTGTCAGGCACCATGATCATTACACATGTGGTCACATAGGAGAGTAGTGGCTTGGCTAGTTCTGCTGAGACTCTGCCTAAATGATTTTTTTCTAGAGTGCCATGCTGTGGGAGATGGCAATACACCTTCAGGCATTCACAAGTTAATTATTGGGCATGTTGTCCAATAGCAGAAGGAAACTTGTTCACACTGTTTCTCTTTGAGCTGCACATATTCTGAGGCAAAATAGAAAACTTCAGAAACAGTTACTGAAGTTTTTTCTTTTTTCTTCTTTTCCTACATGTCTAGCAGCTAGTGGGTATTCAGCATCAGATATGAGAAGTTAAGCTGAATAAACTGGAGGAAAACCTTCTAGAGAAAGCAAGCTCAGCTTTTTTAAAAAAATACTGCTAAATTTGCCAACTTAAGAATCCAGGACAGCTTAATAAAATTGAATGGAGGAAAACTAATTAAACACTTTGAACTGCTATTCTGGGGCTCACCAAAACAACACAAATCAAAGAAAGAAATATTCAGTTATTAGTAGCAGCTGGATTTTTGTGAAAGTTTTTTTTTTTTTAATTAGGTAAAGTTTCCCTCTCCTGCTGCTGCTTCCCAGTGGACCAAATGATTTTTTTCTTCTCCAGAAAGTACTTCACTATGGATTTGCCCATATAGGTATTCAAAGAAATCTTAATGGTCTAATGCATAACTGTGAGCACTCCCTTCTCTTTTCAGAGCTCTCCTGGTGCTTTCAATGGCTTATCAGTATCCTTGACCTAGTCGACAAAGCCTTTCACAAGATGACATTGTCCCCATACTTTTCTTACTTTCCCTTACCCTGCCTACATTGTATCGATTCTTGGCAAACACTGAGATTCATTGTCTCCTAACACATTTTGTGCTCCATGGCCTCTTTTTCTTTCTTCTATGCTTCACTCCCATTTTCTTCTCATATCCCTGCCAGTTAAATAGCCCACTTTGCAAAACCAACCCTAAGCCCCAAATTTACAAAATATTTTTTGTATTTTTTGTGCAGAGTCACCAGTCATAGACAATCTGGAATATAGTTATAATCAATGTTTAGTATTAACTTGCTGTAGCTTGCAAAAATATGTAGCAGAGGAAACATGTATTTGGGCCTGTTCTGGATGATTTTAAGGAGGATTTCAGGAAGAAGGGGCCATTTTTGGGTTGAGTAGTATCAGAAAACAGGAATTACTTGATAGTTAAGGATCTTGACAACCTTTAATTAAGATGTAGATTATTAAATCAATGCTAGAGTTGTCATTCAGGAAGAAATACATATTTACTGGAAGAGATGGTTGTTTAGCCTCAGTGGCCTTGTCTGATCATTGTTTCTATGTTTATATGTTCTGTACATATATAATGTGTTGGAAGCATCCCAAATTTCAGAGCTGTTTTCCATTTTCTTACTAAATAACTGGTTGTCCCTACCTTCTCTTCAGAATCTCCATAGTACAGAGGTAAGAAAAATATCCCACAGATACATTACCATGGGCCCTCATAGGTTGTTGCTTTTTACTTCTAGTTGGCTTTTAAATACCTTATATGTCATACCAGCAACAGAGCTTGTTTTTTGAATGCAGTGTACCTTGCACAAAAGGAAACCTTGGTGTGACACATGTGGAGATTTACATAGTAGCTAAATATCATATCCCCATGCAGTGACAGAATGTTCCCACCAACTGATTAGTTTCAGTCACTTACACAGAGGACGTTTATCCACCTATATTACAGGTGGCTTCCCTGCTGATTCCTGCTGACATTTGAGTCTAAAATCTTTTATTCTTTTTTCAGTTATGTAAGTGACTGTACAGAACAGTAGAGAAGTTGGAACAGTGGTCTGGAAGGGGCCAAACATCAAACATTTTATGCATTGCACTCTCTGTGACCACTACTCAACCCTGTAATTGTTGCAAGAGAGTAGACAGAGACAGTATACATATTAATGAAGTGCATTCAAATATGTGATTGTTACTCTGAGTTTTCCCCTTGGCTGGGTTGACAGATGACTAAAAATGTGTATACCACAATTCTGTGTGTGTTCATGAGGCTGTTTCCAGAGACAATTCACATGTGGGGTGGTAACCTGAGTGGAGAAGAACCATCCTGTAGAATGGGAAACCAAATGGGACCAAAAGAGACACACCAAACTTCTTGAGCAGGTATCTTTTTTTGCTGCTGTCATTAGACTCCAGATTCTTCAGTCTCTGAGGTCAAACTTGTTCCAGTGATTTTCCAGCCCTTCAGTTTCATATGGGCTGCATCATCTACCCTTCTTATTCCAAGGCTTCCACCTTCTTGGACTAATTAGCTACCAGTTTCCTCGGATCTGCAGCCTGCAGACAGACACTGTGACACTATTCACACATTGATCTTGTAAGCCAAATTATTAAATCTGCCTCATACTTATATCCATTTTATTGGTTCTATTCATCTGGAGAATCCTGACTAATTCAGAATACCACATTATTTATTAACAGGTGGTGGACAACATTTGGCCTTTGATACTCATAGTACATTTGAGGCCAATTCCCACCATTTGGTCACAAGTCAACGGCCTTTTCTGTTTGTTTTGGATTCTCATTTGTGAAATGACACTAATAGCACTGCTTTACATGTGAGAATCAAATAGAATATTTGTGTCGAAACATCTATGTAAATATGAAACACTATGTATTTATAAGACTTTATTAGCTTCTTATATATTTAGGGAGCACAATGCTTATCTTTCTACACTAGAATTGGGGTATGTATGGAATTGTGCCTCACCAGATCTCCCTTTAAGGAAAAGCTTGTTGTCTAGTTGCGAGGTGTGTGGTCAGTAAGTGGTCTCCAGCCTCTGCTACTATGATCTATCTCACCGCAGGTCACACTTTTTACAGGGAATATCCCATGATGACAGGGAAAGACAGAGGTTTAAAGGGTCAGTCATACCTGCTTCAGTGTCAGTAGGCAGTACTCTTTGTAGAATGCCTTGCCAGATTGCTGGAGGAGTCATAGGACATACATGCCACTTAAACTTCTTCCTCTCTCCAGTTATTCTTCCCCGCATTTGCTTTTAGAAGTTGATCTTTAGTATCTTAATCTTTCAGGGTGTGCTTCTGGAAGACACAGTCTGCCACAAGGGTAATGTACTGAGACAATAATGTTCATTGCTATTTTATTATGTTTAGTACATTTTAATATCTTTCTTTTCTCTCATCCAAGAATATCATCAGGCTTTGCTTTGGGAGCACTTGTCATATTTAAAGAAAATCCTCTTTTTGGGTTGAAATCTCTGGGACAGATAAGATTGCGCTCCTAAATGTCTAGATGAAAGGAGGGCCGATGGGCTGTGCCTGCCACTGAGGGATTATGCTGACTCTGAAGGGATCCACAGTTTGAGATTCTGTGTTCTAGAATCTATGACACCTGATCACAGGACCCCAATAAGTCCTCGGAGGGGAACAACAGGATTACATGATTCAGGCATGCTGGACTTGAGAAACTGGAGTGATGCCAGTAACAAAGTACTGGTCCTTCAAGGCCTCTTCAAGATAACGTGAAGTTCTGGGTCATAGACATATCATATCAATAGCCTGACAGAGCTGAGAGTCAAACTGAATTTACTGTCTGAAAAGCAAAGTAATGTGGTATGTACTATGTGTCATAGTTATTGAGTAAAATCCAAACTACTACTATATTTACATCCTTTAAACAGATTTCATGAACACATAAAGTCAACACTATTGAAATAGTTGACAATGAAAATATTTTGTTACTCACCAATTTAACAAATGTACGTTAAGCACCTGCTACATCCCTGGCATTACTGAAGCACAGTGGTGAACAAAGTAGATATGTTTGGATACTGTTAGAGTGTGCCCCATGGGTATGTGTTGAAATTTAATCTCCATTGTGAGTCATTAAGAAGGTAGAAATTTAATACAACTACACTATTTAAGAGGTGGATCATTTGGGAAGTACTTAGGACTAGATAAGTTCAACAGGGTGGACCCTCCGTGACTGAATATCAGTTGTTTTATAAGAAGTAAGAAACCAGAGAATATAGATATACACATGCACTTCCTGATTCTTGCCACATAATGTCCTGTACTGCTCTGCCCCGAGACTCAGTCATTAACAAGGCCATCATCAGTTGTGGGAACTTAAACTCTGAACTGTGAACAAAATAAACTTTTTTTTCAATAAAGTTACACAGATTCAGATATTTGATTAACAAAATGATTAATAGAGTTGGCTGTGAGTTGCTGCCACTATTTCTTCTGCTGCCATCTGTGTCTTAGGATAAGGGATCTCCACTCACAGATATAGAGACTTCAGTAGTTGTAAGGATCCTTCCATTTCCTGGGAGACACTGATTCATATCAATGCAAGTAGAGGTTTTCCTTGTGGTCAGCACCTCTACTACCTACCTAAAGAATTTCTGTAACTAAAGAAACATGCTCAACTCACATGCTGGGCAGGTCTGAGAAGCTGCTATGTGAGTGTGAGATGAGGGACTCATGTGTTTACATGGAAAATGTTTTCTAAAAGCCTCACATATTGGGAAGATTATTGAATCATGGGGGCAGTATGGTCATCAATGGGTTAGAACAATGATGAGTTTGCAGCTGACTTGCTAGAAAGTGGTGCCTGGTTAGAGATATGTCACCAGGGATGTAACCAGGAAGGATATAGCTTCTTCCTCAGCTCCTCGCTTTCCTCTTTGCTTTCTGGTTGCCATGTCTAGCAGCTGTCCTCTGCCCAGGTCCTTGCACTGTGTTAGTCTTCCCTTGGACACAATGAATCACAGACTGAACAAAATAAACCTCCTTCAAGTTGTGAGTATCAAATGCTTCCTTCGAGGGACAGAAAGGTGACTAAGACATGGTATGAAATTGATGTTGCCGAGGGAGAAGCCCTCAGACACTGGAAATGGAACTTGGTAAATGAACACCTTTGGTTACCCATACAGGGGAATGACTTGGAGATGTGCTATACTCAAAGGCCCATGGTGAGACTGAATTAAGTTCTCCACAGCAATATATTCAGTGCAACCTGCATTGTCTTCCTTCCTTTAACTGTCTCATTTTTTGACTCTTATTTTCAGGGGTTCCCAGAGTAACTTCCCAAATCAGCTACTTACATTTAAATCCTTCTCTTGACATCTATTTCCTGGTGAATCTAAACTGATTTGAATCACCTTCAGACAGGTCTCAAGGATGGGAGGGGCACCATGTGTGACCCAGTACCGCGTCTGGAGAAAGGCCTAATCTCTAGGACCCTCACTGATGAATGTGTATGCTCTCAGAGGAGCAGACCTCAAGTACTCTGATTAAGATATGGCTGAAAACAGTAGGTGAATGATTTATTTCATTTTCCTACTTAACTTTCCTACTTACTTCAACACTGGCTTTGGATTCCTTTTTCCTCTGGCACCAGCATAATCTTAGGTACCAGGTAGGTGCACAATGTTGGAATTGACTCTCTTCCTGCAGAATCTGTCCCTAGTTGGAACAAAACAGACTTCTGAGGTACCTAGAAGGCCTAGTTATCATACAGAGCCTGGAGGAATGAGGAAGGGTCTGTGTGGTCTCTTGTGTATGGGAATTGAGTGCCTCCAACATTCTCATGAAGTGTGTAAAAATTTCTATGGCAAAAATTTCTAAATCAATACAATCAAGAAAGGCCTGAGACAGAAATCTGTAAACATGTTAAGTAAAAGACCAGAAAATAAACATTTTGTGCTTTCTATCCAGGTGAGCCCCACAGCTTCTGCTGTACACTGCCCTTATAGTAATGTAGAAGCAGCCACGGGCATCGGATTAAACAGATGAATTGGGCTTTGATAAAACTTTACTTATAAAAATAGGCTAGATTTAGATCAGCTTTGTTTTTTGACTTTAAAGTATTCTTATCAAACAGAAACTGTACCAGGATAAAAATGTTCTATAATCTGAGCTACCCAATATAGTAACCTGTATGCAGTCAATGCTTCTGAGGATATGAATTTTCTATATTTTAATTTGCATTTAAATAGGCACATGTGGCTAGTGACTACCATGTTGGACACGGTATGGTATTGTTTTGCAAATTCTGGCAAACCCCTGACCACTTAATCATGTATCTGTCAACATTTGTCCCCCAAGTGCTTATTCACTGGGAACCACAATGTAAAAGCACCAAGAATGAGGACAACATATGCTCTGTCTTCTCAGTGAACTTGCCTGAAGCCGACAGGCCATTGTTTCTCCCTGGGCATGCTAAGGTATGAGCAAACCTTTTAAGGGTGTAGTTTATGAGCTGCAGTCTCCCTGCCAATAATTCAGATAGCTTCAGCTGGTCTTGGGAACTAGTGAAAGTTTCATCAGGTTGGAGCTTCAGTTTTCTCTTTTCATTTGGGCATTTTTATTTTACTAGCACTGCCAGCTCTGAAATTCTGACCTTTTAATAGTTGATGTCTTAATTTTGGCGAGCTGAGTTTCAAACACCTCCTTCTCTTTTTCAAAAAATTTCCTTTCCAAAACCAGCCTAACAGAGACCATTTCAGTGTGGGATGAAGTAGGCACTTACCGAGAGATAAACCTGTGGATTTATGCTTATAGGTTTCAAGGGGCAACTTTGCCACAATCCTATAAAATCTTGCTCACAGTTCATTGAGCTCTGACCGAATCTTAAATTATAGTCCATGCTCCAAACAGAAAGTAACATTTGTCATCTCCTCTAACCATATGTTTCTTGGCTTTGGAAAACTGGATTGCTTTGACATATGCCTTTGGCTACAGCTGATGTAATCTCTTTGATCCTGGATCACAAAGTTCAAAGGTATCAGCATATTTTAAAAACAGTTTAAATACAAGAAAGTATGGTACTGAAAGTTAAGACCTCTCCACAAGCTTCACAAAACCATAGAAACATACTCAGCAGGAACAATCAAAGTAACAAGCACCAACCTTACTTTGGAATATGTCGTTTTTTTTTTTTTTTTTTTTTTTTTTACTTTACATAAAGCGAACCAAACAGTGTACTTTACATATCTGAATTAGCTTCCGAGACTCATCCAATCTCTTGTTATACACCGCTACAGACTCTTCATTGTTATGAGTGTAAGGTATTCCGCTATATGAATGTCCCACAGTGTATTTATCCCTTGCACTCTAGCTGAATACTTGTGTGGTTTCCACTTTTGAGTGGCTACAAAAGGAAATTTTTAAAATATCCTGATGCATATCTCTGATGTAAATGTACCGCTTTTCTTTTCTTGTTTGTTTTGTTTTTACTTAAGAGTAGGATTTCTGGATCACTTGGTATGTACATACTCCTATTTGGAAACTCATTCGGCTTTCTAAAATAGCTGAACCCCATTTCATTTCTCAGCTTATAATTCCTGAGAATTCCAGCTGTTACACTCCCTCTTGGGCATGTTTTCTCCTGTCTCCTCAGTCACTGTCTTGGAGATGCAGAGCCTTATCATGGTTTCCAGCTGCAGATCCCCAGTGACAAATGAGGTCGAGCACCTTGTCATTTCTTCATCAACTATTCAGATATCTTTTCAGGTCAAGTGTTGTCTCAATATCTTTGCAGTTTTCTATGAGATTAGTTCATTTTTTCTTACTCAATTTTAACCTAGTTTTTGAATGTGGAACATAGTTAACAAGTTCAAAAGTAAAAACATTTTAAAAGACACTGCAAAACATATCACTTTCATTTTTATTTCAGATACAGCCATGTCTCACTCCTCCTCACCCTTTAGGGATGACTCAGTTTTTATTAGGCTTTTCTTTTCAGTATCTGTAAACTGCCTATACTTTCTGTGCTCCTTTATAAGTATGCTACAATTTAAATATTTAACAAACCTTTCACAGAACTGAGCAGAAAGCTAGAAAAAGGACCGTACTTTAAATAAGCAAAATGTAGGTTCTTTAGGATTTTTCCCCTGGTAATGCTACAGAAAGACCAGTTGTAACTATAGCTGTTAGGTGGAGTCAAGGGACAAGAGCCATAATTTGTGCATCATTCCACATCTGAAAGATAAGACGTGCACGTTATCTAACACAATTTTATTGTCAGTGCTAAACAACTGTGTCTATTGAACATGAAACTTAAAAATAGGATACCCAGGTTGTAAATCAGTCTGTGCCTCCTTTAAACTGCTCATCTGAAGAGAAAGTTGAATTGGCATAGTAGAACGTACATAAGCAAGATGTATGATTTGCCCCAAAAATGCTGACTTCAGTGTGCTGGGCTCTCAGCTCTTTACTCTTCGAATCCTCAGTTACTCAGGAGTAGTAAGTTGGACACCGAAGGAGGTACATTAACTTTTTTCAGTCACCTGGGTAAAATTACCTCACAGAAAATTAGCATAAAAAAGATTGCTTTCTCTATAAATGTTCCTTTTTGCAAGCTTGCTTAAACTCTAAAGTTCTACTTTGAATCTAAATCTGGATAACTTATTTATGAAACTTTGGAATTTTCTGTGTGTACAATGCTCCAATAGTCATGTGTCAAACTATAGGATAAACGCCCCATATACTCCAAAGGAAAAATTTACCAAAGGTGAAATATTGTCAAAAATAGTTTATGTCTCACTTGTATGGGATATATAGAATAGTAGAATTTGAAGAGACAGAAATAGAATGGTGTTTAGCAGGTGCTAAGGGAAGGGGAGAATGTGAAGTTATTTAATGGATAGTTTCAGTTTTGTATGATGGAAAGTTCTGGAGATGGATGATAGCGATGGTTGCAAAACAACGTGAAAATATTTAATCACACAGAACTGTACACCTGAAAATTGTTAAGGTGATAAATTTACAATATACATATTTGGACTCAGAAAAGAAAAGGAAAAAGATTCTAAGGTAGCTTTAGAACTGATAGGCATTTATGGGAAAGTCACTTTAACTTTTATTTTAATTAGTTGTATCTCTAACTGTAAAATTTTCCATAGAATTTTAATAATTCTGATAATGCCACTGAGCATCTTAACTGTATCTAATGACAAGAGAAAGGTGAATTATTGGAAGTTTTAAGAATAAATTCAATGTAATGGTAATTTCACTGTTGATATAGCACTGTGTATTTCCTATGAACACTTAAAATTAAATTTTATCTGTCATGGATTTGACACTTGATTGAAAAATAAGTTTTTTTAAAAAAAATATGAAGGACACATTGCTTTCCTGTCTAAAAAGACAACTTATAAGCAGCTTATGGTCATAGGTGATCATAGGCATATGGTTCAAACTGATATAAAAATTAAGGGATCAAAATTATTTTTATTTCCCTTCAGCTATAAGAAACAAGGCCTTAAAATTACACATAATGAGGGGAACCAAAGGTATAGTTGCTCATTCTTGGGGAACATTGCTTGGCCCTTTGGCCTTGAGTTCTACCTTGGCATATATTTGGGTGCATACTTTATAAGGAAGAGCCTCCAAACACACTTCATCTCTTCTTGGGAGGAAATAGAAAAAAAAGGAAAACCAGAACCATTTTTGAGTGAGATAAGCAAATTAATGTAGGTGTAATCATGTAGCTTCACTGCCAACAGACATGATATATAAGTGGATGGCAGATATTATATAATAGAAGAAACTATGACTTAGTAGGTATTAAGCTATCTAAACTGGGTCCCAAGTCCCTTGAAATATTTCCTGTAGCATTCTACTAAAAAGACTCATTGATTTTCATGAAAACTAAAACGTTAAAATCACTGTGTACAGTTAAGTGGATTATAACATTATTGCATATTAATACATATATATGACAAACAAATTATCTAATAAATACATTAACAAATGCTATTTTCAGCTAAAAATTCCAGTTATAAAATTAGTCACTAAACATAGCTATTAAAAGTTTTCTCATTTCCATGCTCTACAAATTGTATATCAGTTTACAAATTTATTTTAATTATCTTTGAACAACATGCTCTGCTAGGTCAGGTTGCATTTGTGGGTCCAAAGAGAAAGTTATAATTCGAGTTAGCAAAAAAAAAATAATCTCTCTGTTTTCTTTCCTTGAGCGGTAAAGAGACAGCTGCTTTCTTGTGTGGGCCTGAGCCTTCCCTTCTCCTCACCTTGTTTCTGTCCCATCTGGGGCCCCCTTAAGAAGGCATGAGGACACTCATTTCTCGTGTCCAAACTCCATCGTGCATCCAGTCATTTGATCTGCAAACCACCCCACCTTAGCCAATTCTCAGACTTAGACACCCACATACTCTCAAGCTAAGAGGCCCATACATGTTTAGGAAGTTCAAAATGTGAACTTCCAAAAATTAGAACAAGTTTGTAGGAAACTAAATTTCAAGTGAACTTCTCACACAAGTTGGCGGAAGGTGAAAGCAAAAGCTGGGCCTCAAAATTACCAGTACTGTGATCTTTAATGGCAACTTGACTGGAATGAGAAATGTCTAGCAGATTAGTAAAGCACTAACATAGAAACCAAAGCAAAATCTCTTCTTATCCTTTGTTATCAATGATACTGTTCTTAGGATGCTAGGTACTATGGAGAATGTTAGACAAGCAATGCCATCAACAATAACAATTATCCCAGCTTCTCCACAGCTCGTGAAAAGAAGACGTGATTATATGAATAAGCTCAACTCTATAATATATCCTGGAGGGAAGTTACAAGGAAGAGATAAAGGCAACCTGTTCTAATAGATGGAAACCAGTCTTCCTCTTAGGAAATACTTGCAGGCAGCTACTCTTTGTAAATAACCCTGATGTCCAAATCCCTTTATTGCTTTTCAAATCATTGAGTGGACAATTACCTCCTTGTCTGAGCTTTCATAACACACCATGTGTCCCTCTATCCCAGTGAATCATTTCATATTCATGTCTCATGTTTTTCCTGCTGCTTACATCAAAGGGGGAGAGGGAAAAGGCTTTCTTTGTGATCAGTGCCTAATAGAATAAATGAATAAAATTGGATTTTTATATTAGCCTCATGAGGGACAGATCAGTGGCCACCAATGATTCCTGTTTTTCAGTCTCCCAGGAAATGATTTTCTAGTTTCTAACCTTTGAACAAAAATACATCCCAGTTACTCGAATCTTCCTTACACTGTTTTTCAGGTTTCCCATCAATTTTGCCATCACTTTTGCAGGGGTGGGACTTGACCTTTTTCTCTGAGCAAAGTCCTAGTGACAAAGAATATACTTAATCTTACCACTGCACAGGCATATTTACATGTACTTGGAGCAGGTGTCTGACACTATTTTTTAAAATTTCTTTATTGTTACTAATCCTGCTTCTGCCTCTTCACTTTCAAATCTGTGTCACATCCATTAATGTGTCCTGATATACCAAAGTCAATATATGATGGTTTGCCATTTTATAAAGCACCTGATATCCTTTCAATTGTTCCTTGTTTTCTTAATTTCTTTTCCTAAAACAAGAACAGAAAGGGGATTTCACTGTTGTTGTTCTTTAGTGAAGAATAATTATCACAGGGCCAGGGATGTAGCTCAGTGCCTCTACACCTGCCTGGCAAGTGCAAGATTGTGAGTTTGATGCCCAGTACCCGCCCCCCAAAATTATTTTAGAAACATAAATGAGACTGTTGACTCATCCAATTAATAAATCTCTATCCTAGCATTTTCTAAAGAATTTCCAGGACACTTACTTGGTAAAATTGGAGTCTCAGATTAAAAGTCCCTAACTCATCCGAGCCTGCCTAATGCATTGTATCTTTCAAAATAAATAGAAGAGATGATTTTTAGTTCCTCACCAAAGAGAAAAATGTGCACAATGATGGGCATGCTAATTACTCTGACTTGATCATTGTACAGTGTGTGCTGTGCATTGATCCAAGGATCACATTATACCAAATAAAAATAGTTATCATGTCTCAATTAAAACTTTAAAAAAGTAAAGTAAGGGAAGGGAATATAATTGACTATCTTTACAACCACTGATTTAATTTAATTTAGACAGTTATATCCTACAGGATTCATTAGAGTTCGTCACGGGCTAAGCTTGAAGATAGACAGAACTACAGCTTGAAGAATTCTCCAAACTTAACTCACAAAAGAATATTGTTTCCTCTGGAATATCCCCAGGGAATAAGAATATTCAGAATGACTTTGGAAATGATTCTGTATTCAATAACCAAAATACTTGGAAGATTTACTTATCACCTACCTCAGTGGTTCAGTATTTTCTATAAAAGGCTGCATAGTAATATTTTTAGATTTTACAGGCCACATCATGCCATCTATTGCAATGATTCAAAATGGCTTTGTAGTACATAAGAGGATAATAGACAGTAGGTTGGTAATGGATATGTGCCAATGGATTTTGTTTACAAAAATAGACTGTGGACCAAATCTAGCCCACAGACCATAATTTACCAGCCTCTAATCTATACTGTGGCCAAATAAGCAATAAAACTAGAAATGGGAAGTGGGAAATATGACAGGAACATTCTAGGAAAAAATACAATTACACAGAAATAAGAAGAGAAACATGTTTTTTTTAAAAAAAGGCTGTGATGAAACAGAGTACCCTAAAATGACATGTTTATGGAAGGTGATTATAAACATATACTCATGAAGATCCACCCACACACCATTTACATAGAAAAAGAAGACAGTATAATAGAAGAAAAGTAAATGTTAACATACAGATCCTATTCTATGCATGTATTTGTATATTAAGATACAAATATATGGAGAGCTCTTGTAATAAATTATTGAAAATGACAAATTTTTAACATCTATGAGCTAATTTTTTCAAATATTTTCTTTCATATTAATATTTAAAATCCAATTTCTTATTCTGAAAAATAAAGCATTTTGCATTCTGTTTTATAGGAAAAAAATAGTTATCTTTTTAAATAGTATTTTTAACTTATTACCTGGAAAACTTTTGTGCTCAAAAACTTGCAATTTCACTTTCAAAGTTCAAAATGTAGCGTTCATTGAGATCACCTTGAGCACGTGGTTCATTCTAACAGAGAACTAGATTGAGTGTTAAGGAGAGAATATCCTCACAGGGACCTAAACGTCTTAGAGGATTCCATTCTTAGAGGAATTAAGTAAAGAATTTCTAGAGAAACATGCCTTGAGAAAAACCTTATTCAGACTGGGTTGCCTTCAGTAATGTTATGGACTTGTCCTTGTTTGCTTTGCATTGGTTAATTCTTTGCTACCACAAACTTTTCAAGGACATCTGAAATGTGAAAAAACTTCAGCAAACTGAATTGTCACTTCAGTGAGGAGAGAAAAAGATACTTATGAGAGCATTTTGCACGTTGCATTTTACTTGCAGAAACTGTTTATTCCTTCTGATGTGTGGATGGTACAAAAGTTATATTTGGCAGAAAAATTATATTTCAAGTTATCCCATTACTGGGAAATAAGTGCTTTTCTGGAACTGTGGGAAGAGTGTCATGCCTTTCTCCAATGCTTTGCATCCCCAGAATTCTTTCCTTCTTCTGTAATGCCGTTTCCATATTTTCATACTCTTCATGCTACAGTTACAGCCATCTATTCATTTTGAATCATGTACAGAATGCTTAGTGTGAAACACTCATCCATTGATGCCAGTGTTGAGTATATGTGTAATGGACATAAAGTCACAGTGTCAATAATGACTCACAAAATAATCTGACAGTCTGCAAAACATAATACAGTAGGTATTCTGGGAATACACATGAAAGGGTAACCTATTCTTGCTGGATCCACAGGTTATAGAAATTTCCTTTTTGTAACTCCTTAGGCAAAATGGATGAACCCCATTCTTTAGCTTACTCATTTCTGAATGAGCAGTATGCACATCTGTGTTTTCCAGTCTTCATACATTTAAATTCTACTGAATATGACCACTTTACACACACAGTGATGAAATACAAGCCCTGGACTTCATAGTCCTTATACTTAAGCAGTTCACAACTGGAGAAAAAAATAGACATCAATTTACCTCTACACAGTCTGTGAAAAAGATAAATAAATGTGGTATGAAAGAGATAAGATAATGGGTTGAAAATGAAAAAAACAATAAATGAAAATGTCTTCTGAAACAGAAAACATAGTTGAAATTTCTGGAATTAAGGAAATACAGCTCATTTAATGAATGTAAACACATTTTTCAGAAGAAAAATTGGTAAAATTAAATGGAAAAACAAAGCTATGGGATGCCATCATCGAAACATAAGCGTTACTATTTTGTTTCCAATTTTTCAGTTTTTTTTTTTTACAAAATTGTGTTCAAATTATAAAGAACATTTGTAATCCAAAGATTACACTTACTAATTGTATTGTGAGCACTTTACTCCATTTAATTTTTTTATTGAATTCTTTATTGGTACAATTTATATACATCTCAAAATCACATATAACATTGGGAAATTTGTACCAGTATATGCCACAAGTTAATTCTCATTTTTACCCATATCCCCACCCACTCCCCCCTCCCCCCTATACATGCTCTCTTATTTTCTTTCTGTATCATGTTTATTCCTTCCCCTCATCACATTCCCACGCCAAGTTTCCTATAGAAATTTTCCACTCTATAAAAGCTGTCCTACTTTCTAGAACTCATTTGCA
>PVIC010041625.1:0-16144 GCA_004025085.1 Thryonomys swinderianus | reverse complement strand
GAATACAGAGTGATTAAATATATTCATATCCCAAGCTTAAAAATGAAACACACTAAACATATAGAAATGTAACTTGGCATAGCTTAGATATAAAGCTGTTACATACACATACTGCTGTTCCTACTCCACCAAAGAAGGAAAGCCCTTTCTGCTCAATAGCTACTGCTCATCCTAACACAAGCACAGCTGGTATAGCACTGGTGCTCACAAACTCCTCCCACTCTTGCAGCCACTGTCGCACTGACTACCCTTGCGAGGGAACCCTGTGTCACCCATCCCAGCTCACCCCCATGCCTCAGAAGGCACCACAGCAATTCCCTTCCAGAGCAGAAACATCATCTCATGCCTGAATCCTCAGCAGCCATGCGCACATCACCGAGACTATGACCACCTAACACCAAAGGGCAGCTCTGCGATGGCACCAGGAATGCCCCTGCCTGGCAAACCTGTCTCCAAGAACTGAGACACTCACCACCTGGCTGCTGTGTGACACTGAGGTGGGACAGAAGAAATAAAAGGTAGAAAGGACATAAGGAGAACACAACTAAGAAAACTGTACTTTTAAGAAAACCGCAACTTGCTGAGTGTGGTGGCTCACGCCTGCAATCCCAGCATTTGGGAGGCAGAGGCAGGAGGATTGCTGGGTTCGAGGCTTGCCTGGGCTACGTAGTGAGTTCAGGGCCAGCCTCAACTACAAAGTGAGAGTCTGTCTCAAAAAAAAACGTCAAAAAGGAAAAAGAAAACTGCAACTTGTACAACCCAGTCAAAGTCATTAGGGTCTTTTCTTTCTGGAGCCATCATACTCAAAATTCTTCAGGAATACAGAACGTCTAAGAATTGGCTTGTCTTAAGAAAGTGAAGAGCAGGAAACTGATCCTATGAACAGGTTGAGAGAATTCAAAGAATGCTTAATTTATTCAACTGGGGGGGAACAGGCTCATGCCTGTAATGTGGGCCAGTACCCTTCTGGGGTGTTCCCACCCCCTCAAGAGAAGCATAAATATTCTCTATTCCAGGAAATGATAAGCCTCCTTTGTTTCTTTGTGTACTTGTTAATTTCCTCCTACCCTTCTTGTGCCTCTTGCTGACTACTCCTGAAAACTACTTTTCCATGATAGGAGTCAGCGAACCTCAAACATGCTACAGGTAGGGGGTTAGGCTCCTCACCTCAGCTTGGGGAACCTCCTCGGACCTGCCTGGGGCCAGTGCCCCTCAGCTACTGAGCTGAGCCTGGGTCCCGGAGACAATGTATTCCGCAGTAACTCAGGGCACACTGGAGGATAGCGGCCTTCTGGCTGCCACAGAGCCACAGGGCAGTGAGGCTTCCTTGGCCAGACACACACTAGGTTGGTAACTTCCAGAAAAGCAGCACTGAGGTGCTCAACTGCCATGGGGTGAGTCATACACCCCCAAATTCATGCTAAATCAAATGGCCTATGTATGGCCTTATAAGAGCAAGTGATCTTGACCTCTTGATACCTTCCTCCACCCTGTGAAAATATAGCCTGCAGCCAAGGCATGGTAGCTCACGCCTGTCATCCCAGCTCTCTGGATGCAGAGGCAGGAAGATTGCTGAATTTGAGGCTTGCCTGAGCTACATAGTGAGTTTAGGGATAGCCTGAACTTTGTACAAAGCAAGACCCTGTCTCGAAAAGAGAGGGGAGGGGAGGGGAGGGGAGGAGAGGGAAGAGAAAAGAAAATACAGCATGCAGCCAGCCTTTAGAAAGACAGCCGGCTCCCTGATCTGACTTCTAACCTCCAGATCTGAGGAAATACAGGTCTGTTCCTCAAGCAGTCTCGTTTTGGTACTTTGTTAGGGCTGCCTGAACTAAAATGCTGACTCTCAACAGTTCTCCCTTCCTCCGAAGCACACGACTTGATCAGGAAGGCTACTGACTCAACATCCAACCTCCCTAAAAGCTTAAAAGCCTATCTGTGAACAAGATCTACTGCCCCAGAGAGCTTCAGAGAAGAAGAAGTGCTGCTGCCCCTGTGACCCTAGGCCACATCCAGAGGTACTTGAGCATCTACTAGTTTATAAAGCACCACTTAAAGTCACTTCAAATAGGACAAAAGGCTTTATTATATTAGATAAACTATAGTTTATAAAACACTTTCTAGACAGATAAAATCATTATGGGATTGGGGCTGGAGATTTAGCTCAGTGGTTCCACGTGCCTGCCTAGCATGTGCAAGGTCCCTGGTTCAATCCCAAGGTCTCTGGTTCAATCCCGGTAACCACATACAATGATATGATATTGGGTATGGTTGACTCACCCCACCAGCAATCAGTACCACACCCCACAATGCTGGGCATGGTGGCTCACGCCTGTCATCCCAGCACTCGGGAGGCAGAGACAGGAAGATTGCTGAGTTCGAAGCTTGCCTAGGCTACATAGTGAGCTCAGAGCCAGCCCGAACTACAAAGTGAGACCTTGTCTCAAAAAAAAAAAAAAAAGAAAGAAAATCATTATAGGACTCTAACAACAGAGATAAACCCAGATCTATAAACACTTTTTTGGAAAGGAAGTGATTTCCCTTTCATCTACTGTTAACTTGCCATCTATTTAGTAGCTGTTTATCAACCATCATATAGTACTTTACATTTCCCTGGCTCAACACAGTGTCAGAAATATTTGTCCGTGTATCTTACAGTGCTTCTTTGTTCTACCACTTTCAAATCGAGTGCATTATCTTTAGCTTTGTTTACATTGGCAGCTGCATCGGTCCATTTTGTGCTGTTCTATCAGAAAGCGCTTGGCTCACAGAGTCCTGGAGATGGGAATTCCATACTGAGGCCACATCTGGCGAGGGAGGGTAAGTGAATACCAGGATGCCAAGCACTGTTACAACAAGCCCACTTGCGCAGTGCCCACAAAGCCATGGACCCACTCACAGCGACAGCCCCACAACACTGCTGCCCTGGGGCATGAGTTCCAACACATGCAGTGTGGAGACACATGCAAACCACAGTGACAGTGAAAGGCACATCATTTTCTGGGACCAGATATATCTCAGACAACTATTCTGCAAGAAACAGAGAGGCAAGAGTGAGATCTACGGTACAAGAGGCCACCCAAGTTCCCCCTAACCTGTGAACTGCTCCTGCAGAGCAAAGAGACCATGTGGATGTAAGATTACCAGGGGTTCTAAACTGCCCCAGCTGACAGCGAGCTTGAGATCCTCTTGCCTCATCCTCTCAGAGTGCTAGGAACACTGATGTGCCTCACTGTGCCTGGCTAATTTGTGGTAATTAATACAGTGAAGACTGTAAACTAATACAAACACTGAGCATTTCTACATTCATTAGTCAAACATTTATTGAGCATGTTCTATAAGCCTGGCACATCAGTGAAAAAAACAAAACAAAAAAGACTTAAGCATGCAAAGAGTTTATATCTTTAAGACTACGTTTTCAGTGTTGGCCATGGTGACACATGCCTAATATCCCAAGTACTCACCAGGCTGAGGTAGGAGAACCACGAGTCCCAGGACTTGCCCTTGGGACTACTTACTAACTGGCTGGCCACGCTCTGCTGATACCACAGCTGGTCCACCCTCCTCCCATCCCTGTTCAGAATGTGCCCCTGGCCTATCTCACCCATAGGTCTCTGGATCCTATCCTGGACACACCCTTCAGTCTGTGCTGGTCTCTATTTATTCTCCACATGAGGCCAGGCAGTGCCAGTGGGTAGAAGTTTCTTGTTGGGGTGATAAAAGTATTCCTAAATTGACTTTGGTGGTAACTGCACAGCTCTGAAATATACCAAAGACCACTGAATTATACACAGGAAAACTAAGTCAGATCATCCTTTCTTTAGCAAATCCTCCAAAGGATCTGACCTCACCTCCTCCTCTCTCCCTTGACCCATATCCATTCAGGCACATTGGATGTTTCTTTTCTTTCTTTTGAGACAAAGTCTCATGCTGTAGTTTAAGGCAGTTCTAAACTCACTATGTAGCCCAGGCTGGCTTTAAACTTGTGATCCTCCTTACTCCATCTTCCTGAGTGCTGGCATTATAGGTATGGGTAATGTTCCAGACCTGGATCATTAGCTGTTTCTTAAAACAAGCTCCTTTTTCAGAACCTCTGAATTTAGAGACAGAGTCTTACTAAGTTGTTGAGGTTGGCCTTGAACTTGTGATCTTCCTGCCTCAGCCTCCCCATGAGCTGGGATTATTGTTGTGTGCCACCATACTTGGCTTGACCCATTTTTTACTCTAGTAATAGCACAACCAAGACAATCCTGGGCTTTAGTTTAATCACACAAAACACACTTTAAGATTCCTCAGTGAAATCTTTATCTTCAGAAATGAATGTTATTCCTGACCTGATTCCAAGATTTGCCTTTCTTGGTATTGAGATTTATTAAAAATGACAAAGAAATTTGAACAACTTGAAATAAGGAGAGTTAGGCAAAAATCTAGATCACCAAATTGAAAATGCAGGTTAAAAATATATCAATACAAAGATTTCTGGCAGATAAACCACAGAATATTTCAGAGCAATGATTTTCCCACAATGAGTTGGCATAAACTGCAAGTAACCTTTGCTGTGGGCCCAAAATAGAAACGATGCCCGATTCAGGACACTGAATGAAACTCCTTTATTAGCAGGCTTTGGTGCCCCAAACGAGGTCAAACTTCAACTACTTATTGTACCTATCATTCCAGCATGAGACACAGGAGGGAGGGTATGTGGTCACCACCACACTCCGATCATAGGGCATAACCCTATGAAGTGTAAATTCCCAACCAAGAGCTTCCCCTCAGTCAAATCTGTCATGCTGAATAACAACCCCTGTAACCAATACATATACTGTAAGTTACATATCCATAGAAGTAATGTTAAACTCAAGCACATATCGTGTTTCTTTTTTTTTTTTTTTTTTGAGACAGGGTCTCGCTTTGTAGTTCAGGCTGGCTCTGAGCTCACTCTGTAGCCCAGGCAAGCTTCAAACTCAGCAATCCTCCAGCCTCTGCCTCCCAAGTACTGGGATGACAGGCGTGAGCCACCACGCCTGGCACTGTGGTATGTGGTATTGATTGCTGGTGGGCATGAGTCTCCACGCCCAGCATTGTATGTGGTTACCGGGATCGAACTCAAGACCTTGTGCTTGCGAGGCAGGCGCCGGAACCACTGAGCTAACCCTCCAGCCCACGTAGTTTCTGTTTTTAGAACAATTTCTAAAAGCAAAACAGATACTTTACTGAAACATATTAAAACTATCAGCTCAGATCCATTTATTTGAATCTTTTCTTAAAAGGGAAATAAAAGCCAGAAAGGCTAAAAATACTCAGTTCTAAATTATCAGATATCCTTCTATGGACAGATCTAATAGATACCATATCTCCATCAAATAACACAGCTAACTTCAGTAAAGGTTCAAACTGGCATTAACTATCTACTGATGCAATGCACCATCAAGTGCAAAGTATCACCTATGCAGGTTGCATTCTCACCAAAAATGTTAATGTTGAATCAAATCATGAAGAAAGTAGATGAATCTAGATTGTGAGAATTTACAATTCAACTGGCTTAGATTCTTTAAAAAATCTCAATCTCAAGAAACTGAAACAATGGCCGGGGATTTAGCTCAGTGGTTCCAGCATTTGTCTTGCAAGCGCAAGGTCCCAAGTTTGATCCCGGTACCACATACCACAATGCTGTTTGTGGTGACTCACACAGTAATCCCAGCACTGGAAGGCAGAGGCAGGAGGATTGCTGTGAGTTCAAGGCCACCCTGAACTACAAAGCGAGGCCCTGTCTCAGGAAAAAAAAAAAAAAAAAGAAAAGCAGAAACTGAAACAAAAACTGAAACCTATTCTCAGTTAAATGAGACAGAAGAGACATTACTAAATGCCCTGTATGATTCTTAATTAGGTCCTGAAATAAACTGTACTTCCTGCATGTATGTATATAAGTAGCTAGCTAGCAGTGCTGCAGATTGAGCCCAAGGTCTTTGCCCTGAGCCACAAACCCCGGCCTATTTTATCTGTTGGAACATGGTCCCTCCAATTACCCAGGATGGGGGCCAACCTGGGATCTTACTCCCTCAGCCCTCCTCAGAGTGCTGGGATTACAGACATGTACCACTGCAACATAATTAGATCCTGGAATTAAAAAAAAAAGTGGGGGGAGTGCTATTTGGCCAACTGGTGGAAAGTTTAAACAAGATCTGTGTGTCAGAAAACATTCTATCAATGTAAATTATATTAGAAGTGATACGATTTTGTGACTATGATTAAAAAAAATAGCTCTGTTTCTGAAGTTGGACGCTCAGGTATTAGGAATTAAACATCCTGACTTCTGCCATTTCCTCTTAAAGGGCTCTGCAAAAAGTTAATATGTGATGTGAATGCATATTAATGTGTGTGTGTGTGTGTGTGTGTGTGTGTGTGAGACTGTGCCTGTAGACAGAAAGGTCAATGACATATAGCAGCAAGCCCATAGGATAATACAGCCTATGTGTGTGATAGGCTATACCAACCAGGTTTGTGTTAAATACACTCTACAATGTTCACATAATGAAACTGCGTAACAAGTACAAGTTGTTAAGCAATGAGCACTTTTATCACCCAGTCAAAGCGTATGAGTATCTACTATACTGTTCTTTCCATTTCTTGTAAGTCTTGAAATTTCTCCAAATAAAAAAGTGAGGGGGAAAAACTAAACAGACTGTTTCAGCGGCATATGAACACTACACTTTTCAGTTACGGTCCACAGAATGCTGCACTGTTTTTTTATTACTGTCAACTGTGATTCTAATTTTTTTGGGGGGGGGATCAAACTCAGGATTTTGTGTTTGAAAGGCAGGCATACCACCACAGAGCTAAATCCCTGGCCCAGATCCCAATACTTTTGAAAGAATTCGAGTTGTCAAGATTGTCATTTCAGGCGTGATTACAAGCTAACATTTCATTTGGCCCAACACAGGATATCCCTGATCAGCAACTTGATAAACCTGTGCTAAAGATCCCTATATTATAGGTAGAAAAGCCAGCTAGACATATGTAGGCAGATAGATAGGGCCGGCCCTTAAAGACTTGCAAAAAGAGGATCCTTCTGAAGGTCAACACCATCAATGAGAAACTACAGGCCTCATTCTCCTCCCTGGGCGGAAGGTCAAGGTCTGGATCCAGGCCCTCCCTGGAAGACAGTAATTACAAAATCCCCAGATAATGGGCAGGACCTTGAACCACCTGGAGGAGTCTCCTGATAAGCAAGACCCTCTAGGGCTTGATTTCTCAGACCTATTCAATCAAAGAGTTGCTGAAGTAACTATGCTTGTCATTTACCCATTGGTTAGTCACAGTTTTGCCCATTTCTTTCAAATCTTATTAGTAGCCCCCTATTTCAGACCCACCTCACCTCCTGGCTTTGCTCCATAGAAGCCCTCTAAAAAGTGAGGTAGGGGGGTTACCCACTTTCCGGGTCCCCTTCTGTCTCACTTAAGGCAGAAGCTTTCTCTCAATAAAATTTTCCTACTCAAACCTCTGTCGTTCCTAAAATTCATTCTTCGATTTTTAGAGAACACGAACTTGCGTTTCAGGTAGGGAGTTAGGCCTTAACTCTCCTGCGTCACCTAGGCAAATGACATACACCAAGTCCCAAGTGCCCACTGAAAGGTGCCTAGCCAGTCGCTGGCCCGGCAGATAGGAAATCACAGGGGTCTTGTTTAAGACTGAAGTCATCAATCCCTTTGCCTTCCCTTGGCATTCTCTCAAGGCGGAATACTCTGTTTACTAAATCAAGGTACCAGAGCCCTAACCTACCCCTTAAATAGCCCTTAATCTGTCATCTGGTCTGTACAAGTCTCCACAAATAAGGGTGCTCTCCCTTCGAAGCCTTTATTAATCTACCCAGAAGAGGTAATTTCTCAACTTTTTGAGCACTGATAGTTTTGCCTCGTTACTTTGAAAAATCATTCTACCAGGCCCATCAACAGCTCAAGTGGAGGGAAAGAGGAGTTAAAGAGAAGCTGTGGTAGTAGATCCCGCAACGGGTCTCAGATTCCTAGAAAGACGAGCTGCAGGGGAAGGATTTGGATGGGATGCCAGAGATAAGGAGACGGGACTATCTGCACAGAGGGTTAAGCTATAGGCTAAAAACAAAAGAAATGTGAACTCTGATCACTAACTACTCGGCTAGGCAGGACGACCCTAGCTGAGCTCCCCCAAGAAGACAGGAACCATTCTGCGCCTCAAAAAAGCCAGAGAGCACTCGGAACCCGTCGGGTTGGCTAATTCCAAAGGGCAACAACTGGATCCTTTAGGTACCCGGTACACCCGCGGCTGCCCCCCATCGTAAGCTAGAGGGGGCCGGCCCCGGGGAGCTGCAAAGAAGGGACCCAAAGCGTATTCTCAAACCAGGAAGCCGGAACTTTCCAGCAGGAGGGGCGCGGTTCCCAACAGGCCGGGGCGGCAGAGCGCCCAGTGCGCAGGCGCGGGGCGTGGCGGGGCCGTACCTGGGAAGGAGCAGAGAGAAGTGGAGTTGGGGCACAGGGTCCCGTTGCCCACCCGTGGCACGAGCTTCAGGCTGAGGATCTGCTGCAGGAGTCCGGCAGAATCCCCGCTGCCGTCGCTCCCCTCGCGCTCCATCCTGGCGCCATTCACCACAGAAAGATGAAGAGAGCGCGCCTGAAGTACTACAAAGCCTGGCTTCCCACACCTACACTGCCTTAGCGTCACCTTCGTCCGGGGTCCTCGGCTACCTCCTACCACAACGGCGCCGCCAAGTGATAGTTCCTTCTTCCAATCACAGGGCGCCGCAGACGAAGGGGCGGGGCTAGAGTTGTTTCCGCCCCTGACGTTGCGTGTGGATGGCAAGGACCGGGTGGATGGGATACACCCCCTACTGGAGGAGTCTCTGCCCCAATGTTTGGGCTCCTTCACCACCTCCTCTAACAAAGTAGGGATTGGCGTGCGACTCATCAGAGGAGAGATACAGATTTAATATGGATCTGGCAAAGCACATTTGTGACATTTTGACTAGGACTGGGGCCCAATATTTATGATGGCTTCGTGAAAAGAACATAAAAGTTCTATTTGAAGATGACTACAATCCGGAGATTGAGGCAGGAGGATCATAGCTCTAGTTTGAGTGAGCTGAGGGCCACCCTGAACTACAAAGTGATACCTTGTAAAAAAAAAAATGTATATATTGCTAAGAGTAAACATACTACTTTAAAAAGTTAGTGACTGACAAAGAAAAAAAGAAGGAAAGAAAGAAAAGAAAGAAACAAAGAAAAAGAGAAAGGAAGGAAGGGGCCATAGTGGAAAGATTCTATTCAATATCCAGTGTGGGACCAGGAATAGAAACTATATACATATAGAGTCTATTTGGTACTACTTGATTTTAAATAAAATAATTTAAGAGGTTCCAGTTCAATATTGAAAAACTGGATCATGTATTTTTCTATCATCTCCTTTCAAAAATGCTGTTAAAATAAAAGCTGTTAAAAAAGGAATAAGCAAATAATAGAGTTCTCCAAAGGGAAGTTATGAAGGATAAGAGATTTCAACAAATTCCAGGAGATGGAGTGTCTAACGATGGACAATAATAAGCATTTACATTATATTTTATGTGTTACAAGCTAAAAGCTAGCTGTGCATTATCTTATTCACCCAAACAGTTTTGTGCAGTTATTTGTATATCTGCTTTACAGGTAAAACTGATATTTTAAAAAAGAAGAGATACCCAGCATGGCGGTACACATCTGTAACCTTGGGTACTTGGGAGACTAAGGCAGAAGGATTACAAGTTTTGAGGCTATTTAGTGAAATCCTGTCTTCAAAGGAAGAAAAGGCCGGGAAGGTGACACAGTTGTAAACCATGAACCTTACCATAATTTACATCCTCAGTTTTAACAATTTTTTTTGAGACAGGGTCTCGCTTTTGTAGTTCAGGCTGGCTCTGAGCTCACTATATAGCCCAGGCAAGCCTTGAACTCAGCAATCCTCCTGTCTCTGCCTTCCGAGTGCTGGGATGACAGGCGTGAGCCACCACGCCCGGCACTGTGGTATGCGGTATTGATTGTTGGTGGGCGTGAGTCTCCATGCCCAGCATTGTATGTGGTTACTGGGGATCGAACTCAGGACCTTGCGCTTGCAAGGCAGGCTCCAGAACCACTGAGCTAACCCTCCGGCCCAGTTTGAACAATTTTTAAAAATCAAGGAGGAGATCAAAGATAACAGGAACGACAAAACCATTTATCTATTTAACAGGCATTTCAGAAAAAAGTAGCAGACAAATTCCTAAACTGAAAGGCCATGGTGGCACATGTCTGTAATCCAAACCCTCTGGGCAGTTGAAGCAAGAGGATCACAAAGGCCAGTTCAGCCTGACAACTTACTGACTTAGCAAGATCTGATTTCATATTTTTTAAACCAGTGAAGCTGGAGGTGTTGGGAATGCAGTGAAAGCCCTGAGTCCAATCCTTAGAACCAGAAAATTTTCTCTAAAAATACAAGTGACACAGAGCTGAAGAGAAACAGAAGTACACATCAGGTGTCTCTAAGAATCAAGGGAAAAATCATATGGTCTTATAAATTTTCAACACTAAGAATAAAGAAAACACTTTCTTGGTGTGTGTAGTGGGGATTGAAAACAGGGCTTTGGGACTGAGCTACATTTCCAGCTGTTTTTATTTTGTATTTAGAGGTAAGCTTTCACTAAATTACTAAATTGTAGGCACTCAAATTCTCCTGCTACAGCCTCCCAGAATGTTGGGAGTGAAGGCTTGTACCACCCTGCCAGGTAAAACAACAAACTGTATGATACTTTTTTTTTTTTTTTGAGACAAGGTCTCACTTTGTAGTTCAGGCTGGCCTTGAGTTCACTATGTAGCCCAGGGAAGCCTTGAACTCAGCAATCCTCCTGCCTCTGCCTCCTGAGTTCTGGCACTATAGTCTGTGGTACTGATTGCTGGTGGCCATGAGTCACCATACCAAGTATTGTATGTGGTTACCAGGGATTGAATCAGGGACCTACTCTTTCTAGACAGGCACTGGAACCACTGATCTTCGGTCCTCCATAATACCTTTTTGACCTGGGCATGGTTTTGTTTTATGAGACAAGATCTCAAGAATACATGATATTGGCCTGGCTAGCCGAGAAATCCTGGGGTCAGGTGATCCTTCTGCCTCAGCCTCCCCAGTAGCTGGGATTACAGGATGTGACACTGTGCCCAGTTTAGATACTTCCTTTTTAAAACAAAAGAGATTCAACTACAACTTCCCTTTGCTCCTTACCCATCCCTGTTCTGAGACCTGTTTCATTTTCTTACAGCTTATACAAATGTACTAAAAACACACATGTATACATATTCATAAGCAGACCTTTAAACATTTACATAAGTAGCAGGCTACGATGCATCAATTTTACAATGTGCTTTTTTATACTCATAAGGTTGTAGATTAATCCATGCTGCTACAGGATCTAGCTCATTCACTTGAATCATCATCATATACTTCATGGAAGCACATACCTCTTATTTCTCTCCTGTTCTGCTATTTTATTTAGTTATTTATTTTTAATTAATTAATTTATTTTTGAGACAGGGTCTCACTTTGTAGTTCAGGCTGGCCCTGAACTCACTATATAGCCCAGACAAGCCTCGAACTCAGCAATCCTCCTGCCTCTGCCTCCCCAGTGCTGAGATTATAGGCCTGAGCCACCACACCTGGTTTGTTTTGCTGTTATAACAAATAGATTAGTAGCCGGGCATGGTGCTGCATTTGGGAGCCAGAGGCAGGAGGATCATGATGAGCTGAAGGCTAACGTGGGCTATAGTGAGAGACCCTCATTCAAAAAACAAAACAAAAACAAGTGAAGAGGTTAGTAGTAGTAGTAGCTGCAGCAGCAGCAGTAGGATTTTCTTTTTGAAGGAGCCTAAGCCCTTCCCCTATGGATGCTGGGCCTGTAGCAAGTTAGGAAGGACTCCAGAGGTGGCAGATGGTGGCCAGGCCTCTGTTCACTGGCATAAAGCCAAGTGTGCAGCCCCTGCAAGACTGAAAACCTGCTTGGTGATCCAACCAGTGCAGCTCAGGTGCGTACAGCCAACCTGTACTTCCTGCTTGGCCATTTCTGCCCTGCTGTGGCCTTTTATGGTGCAGCACCAAAATCCTCTTTCATTAAATAACTAAGAAACCAAACCTTTATTCGATCAGTTGCAGAAATGGTGAGGTGCTGCAGAAAGGGCGAATTGTGCCTGGGCACTGTGGTGTGACCTGTGCCCTCTCACCTCTGTCAGCCTGGAGTCTGGCTCTGGAGGCCCCAGAACGTGGCCACAGGTGTGAGTTGCAGCCGCCACTCCTGCCTAACAGATGCGTGTTGCCCTGTGGGGCAACCTCCTTCCACTCCCACCGAGCACCTGAACACCCCGGAGCCCCTGGTCGAGGGCCGCATAGCCAGGAGGGGCCCTGGAGTCTGCAGGCCAGCTGTCTTCTCCTCTGCAGGGACAGGCCCAGCTGGGCACTGCCTTGTCCCTGTGCTCCTGTGCGAGATGACTGGGGTCAACAGGCGGCAGTGAGGGAGCCTGGACTGGGAGGAGCCAGGGTGCATTGTGGAGGAGGAGCCAGTGTGAATGGGCATGGGGCGGGGGGGCTGAGGTGGAAACCAGTAGCACAGCCCTTCCTCACGTCCTCTCAGAACGCGGGAGACCTGCTGTCCCGCCTGTGCTGAGTGGCCCGGCCAGGATCGTCGGTGGTGTGGCCGCTGTCTCTGGCTCCTGGCCCTGGCAGGTGTCCCTGCAAGTGAGCTGAGGATCCGGGGCATGTTGGGCACCCTGGGCTGTGGGCCGGCTGGGGTGTTACCCGGGTAGCAGCTGTGACCTCCTCTCCTTCCTGGGACGAAACCGGCTCCCACTTCTGCGGGGCCGGCCTCATCTGCCCGTACTGGGTGGTCACCACCGCCGACTGCTGGGTCAGGTGAGTAGGTGTCTGGGCTCCGCTCCCAGCTCTGGGTGGTGTGTGTGGGGGAGGCAGTGGGCTCCTCCGTCCCCTAACTCCTCCTGTCTCTGTGACTAAAAATAATCAAGGTGGTGGTGGCTGGGGTTTTTGACCAGGTATCCGACGAGGAAGCACCTGAGTCCTCGGCACAAGGACAAGTATCGGGCACAAGGACAGGAGTTTGGGGACAGGTGCTCAGTCTCCAGGAGACATGGGGATGGAGCTGCTTCTAGGGCCTCACCAGGGTTGTGATTGTCACGTTACCTCAACTTTGTCAAGAACTATGGCCCTGCTGAAGCTGGCCACGCCCGCCCAGTTCTCTGGTAGCGTGTCCCCTGTGTGCCTGCCCAAGGTCCTGACAGCCTCTCTGCTGGGACCCTATGTGTCACCACCGGCTGGGGCAGGACCAAGTACAATGGAGCCAGCCCTTCTGCAGCTGGTGCTGTCCTGGGCTCGGGGCTACCTGGGAAGCAGGAATCCCAGGTGTGATCCAAGTCACTTTAAAAAAAAATTAAAAATCCATAAACATGCAACTATCGTGTAGCAATTAAGAACAAATAAAAAATTAAAAATCTACCACACACGCACTGAGGGGTAACAGAGGTGTATTTGATAGAGCTGCAAAGAGGAGCAGGAGCCCTTGGTGAGCTCCTGTGCGCCCCCCTGTGGTGTCTCCAGGAGCGGCATCTCTCCAGGATTTGGGGCAGGACAGAAGGCAGGCGGGGTGGGGAGAAGGGTCCGTCCTTGCCCATTGTGTCTTCACAACCTGGCAAGACCCGGGAAAAAGCTGAAGCAGCAGTCCTGCCCCTGTGTCCACTGCCACCTGTAAGTTCCCAGGTGTCAACCAAATGGCTTTTTCCCTCCTAAATTAAAAATCTACAGCTGGGGCCGGAGGGTTAGCTCAGTGGTTCCGGTGCCTGCCTCACAAGCGCAAGATCCTGAGTTCGATCCCCGGTAACCACATATAATGCTGGGCGTGGAGACATGCCCACCAACAATCAACGCCGCATACCACAGTGCCGGGCGTGGTGGCTCATGCCTGTAATCCCAGCACTTGGGAGGCAGAGACAGGAGGATTGCTGAGTTTGCGGCGGCTTGCCTGGGCACCATAGTGAGCTCAGGGCCAGCCTGAACTAAAAAGCGAGACCCTGTCTCAAAAAGCAAAAAAAAAAAAAAAAAAAAATCTACAGCTGGAAGTAGTGGTGCACACCTGTAGTCCCCGCACTTGGAAGGCTGAGGCAGGAGGATTCCTGTGAGTTCAAGGCCAGTTTGAATTACAGGCCCAGACCCTGTCTCAAAAACAACAGGGGCAGGGTATGTAGCACAGTGGTACCATGCCTGCCTCGCAAGTGCTAGGTTCTGAATTCTAACTGCAGTTACCAAAGGAGAACAACAACAAAAGTCTATGAAACATACCAGGGTGAGGTGTCATGCCTCTGTAAATTCCAGCGCTCTGGGAGGATGAGGCAGGGGAGCCACAAGTTGAAAAACAACCTGGGCAATTTAGCAATTTCCTGAGACTTTGTCTTAAAATAAAGAATAAAAAATTCCAGGGATGTAGTTCTTCCATTCCACTAAGAGAAAACAAAACTATTACAGTGACAACAGCCTACTAAAATTTCTGTTTAGGTTAGTTATTGTCTGTTTAAATGTTAAAACATAAGAGTCTTCTTATCTCTCCTAACTTTCATTGTGGTGGGGAGGGCAAGAGAGGTGGACAAGACTTTACGACAGTCACTGAAGCTGAAACTTTTCAACACGCTGGCTGAAATAAAAGAGGCCTTGTGAGATTTCCAGATGTCTTCCAGACTTCTGGCCAGTCATTTCAGATTCTGTAGGATTTTTAGGGATGTGATAGAGTGATAGGCACCAACAGCTTTTTCTGTAATTATTCTACATCCAAGGCATCCTCTGCCAGAAAATGGTGTTGCTCAGTCCCTTCCTCCACAAGGAAAAGAAGAAAAAGAAAAGCTTCCTGGGCTCAGTGGTAGAGTGTTTGCCTAATATGCCTCAAGCCCTGGGTTTAGTCCCCAGCACCACAAAAATTAAAAATTATACTTACAGAAAGAAAGTGTAGATCATCCACAGAGAGATGAAAATCAGGCATTTGGCAGCCAAGTGAAGATGTCTCAAAGACAGTGTACCCAATACATTCTTACTTGAAAGGAGAATGTTTTTTTTAAAACCTCATTTATTTTTAATTTAAAAGCATTGTGCATATACAATACTGTCCTTTTAATTCATGAACATTAGCAAGATTCTTTATTAATTTCTTCCAGAAGCCTGCTTTTAAGAATCTCTTATAGGGCTGGGGATTTAGCTCAGTGGTTCTGGCACCTGCCTAGGAACCGCAAGGTCCCTGGTTCGATCCCAGGTAACCACATGCAACACTACTGGGTGTGGTGACTCACGCCTACCAGTAATCAGTATCACATACCACAATGCCCAGCGTGGTGGCTCGGGCCTGTAATCCCAGCACTCGGGAGATAGAAACAGGAGGATTGCTGAGTTGAGAGTAGCCTGGACTACATAGTGAGCTCAGGGTCAGTTTGAACTACAAATCGAGACTGTGTCTCAGAAAAAAAAGGATCTGTTATAGGTTGGGGATGCAGCTGAGTGATAGCATGTGTGAGATCCTGGGTTCAACCCCTTCCACTGAGAAATTAGCCAAGCATAGTAGTGCATATTTGTGATCCTAGCTCCCAGGAGGCTGAGGCAGGAAAATCTAAATTGAGCCCAGCCTGGGCCACATAGTGAGATCCTATTTCAAAATAAAACAAAAATAAGCTTTAGAATCTTTCTTTGTTGTTGTTTTGAGACAGGGTCCCATTGTATGGTTCAGACTGGCCTTGAATTTACAGTGATCCTCCTGCTCAGGCTCCCAAGTACTGGGATTATACAAGTGAGCCACTATGTCCAGCTGCCCTACAATATTTCTATTGCCAGTTGTCCACAACTGACACTTCACATCAATAAAGAAGCCTATCTACAATAAAAATATAAGTATAAAAAAGTCATGATATATTCAACAATGCTGACTTTTCAGTGCATTGTCCAGAATAGCACAGTCCATTAGAAGTGCAAGGTACCCATTGTTTTAGGGCTGGGAGTTGGGCATGGAGGGAACCTCTGTGTAATCTCAGCAGAAGGGAGGCTGAGGCAGGAGGATTATGATTGCAAGGTCAGTTCAGGC
>PVIC010041624.1:0-16160 GCA_004025085.1 Thryonomys swinderianus | reverse complement strand
GACGCTAACATCTGGGAGTCCATGGTGTTGGACGCTAGCATCTGGGAGTCCATGGTGTTGGACGCTAGCATCTGGGAGTCCATGGTGTTGGATGCTAACATATGGGTCTCCATGGTGTTAGAAGCTAACATATGGGATTCTTGGGCCATCAAGGGATCCACGCCTACTGTTACAGAAGTCTCCCCCACTAATGTAGTAGGCAGCTCCTGTGCTACCGTATTATAGGATTCCAGCGCTGTCGTCGAGGGCACCTCCAGGGACTGCGACACGGTCATCGTGGACAGCTCCGATGTTGTCACCACAGACTGAACAGAGATCTCCAGCGCCACAGTTGCCACAGGCTGCCCAGGCAACTCTGGCGCCCCAGGCTGCCCAGGCAACTCTAGCACCCCTGTTGCCAAAGGTTGCCCCAAAAGCTCCAGTGCTCCAGCTGCCCCAGACTGCCCCGAGAACTCCAGTGCCCCAGCTGCCATGAGCTGCCCAGGCAACTCTAGTGCCCCAGCTGCCACAGACTGCCCTGACAACTCCAGTGCCCTAGTTGCCGAAGGCAGCCCAGGCAACTCTGGCACCCCAGTCACTGAAGGCTGCCCAGACAACTCTAGTGCTGTTGTTGCCACTGGCTGTCCTGGCAACTCCAGCACCATTGTTGCCTCAGGCTGCCCCAGCAACCCTGTTGCCGTTGTCACCTCAGGATGCCCAGGATGTTCCACCGCTGTCATCCCCACAGGCTGCTCGAACTCTGTCGTCGTCACAGGTTGTTCGGTCAACTCCATTGCTACTGTTACCGCAGGCTGTGCAGGCAATTCTACTGTCGCTGGCACTGCAGGCAGCCCTGGTAACTCCTGTGCCATCACAGGTGGCTCTGGTACCTCCTGTGGTGGCTCTAACCCCATGGATGGTGCAGGAGGCCCTGGCAATTCCTGCGACAACTGTGGCACTGGTGTCACAGAGGGCCCTGGCAACTCAGGCACTGCTGTCGCAGGGGGCCCTGGCAACTCAGGCACTGGGGTAGAAAGGGGCCCTGACAGCTCTGACACTGGGGTAGCAGAGGGCCCAGGTAACTCCAGCACTGGAGTCACAGGGGGCCCCTGCAACTCCAGATTGGAGGTCGCAGGTGGCCCCGGCAACTCCACTGAGGCCAATGACGACTCTGGCAGCTCCACCGCTGAGGTCTTAGACAGCTCCAGCAACTCCTGAGGTCTTGTCACAGATGGATCTGCGATCTCTGATGGTACAGGATGCTCTGGCAATCTTAGCACTTCAGTTGCAGATGACCCTGGAAAATCCAAAGTTGTTGATGTGCTTGGTTCAGGGTGCACCTCAGTAGACGTCTCTGATGCTATAACAAGGGTTTCTGATGGCTCTAGTTCTTTTGCTACTGGAGGTTCTGCCAACATGATCTTTGATGGCTCTGGGGATGAGTGCTCCGAAGTTTTCGGTGCAGACTTTATCTCATACTCCACAGACACTGTTGCAACTGACTCAGATGACTTCAGCACGGCTGTAGTAGGCACCGGTACTGTTGCAAAAGAATCCACAATCTTTGTCACAGATGGTTCCAATGTTACTGCCATAGACTGCTCTGAGATTACTGATGTAGATCCAACAGATTGTTCTGCAGTTTTTGTAGCTGACTTCAGAGTTTCTAGAATGTGTGGCTCTGATGCCTCTATTGATGATATGGGAGGTTCCAGCATGACTGGAGAGGATTCACTGGTCTCAGATAGGCCAAATGCTCTTACAGGATGCTCCAGTGCCATTACTGAAGGTTCAGAATCAAACTTTAAAAAGGAATCAGATTCTAAATCTATGTTCCCATCACGATGAGATTTCGTTTTTGACTCAGATTCTTCTGGCTGTCTCTTGTATTTTTTTTCCTTTTCTTTCTTCTTCTTCTTCTTTTTGTTTTTGTGCTTTTTGTGCTTCTTTGATTTTTTGCTGGGAATTTCATCAGTAGGATCTGTTTGTACAGATACACATCTACTTTTTCTGGAGGCCTCTTTCAAGTCTGAAAATAATGGAAATTTTTCTGTCAGACATTCCCCAAAATACATGGAGGTAAATAATACAAATTAGTATTTTCACTCCACATTAAAACACTAAAGTGTAATAAAACTCATGTTAAGTGAAAAGTTACCCATTAACATGGAAAGAAAGCATTACTTCCCCAACTTTGTACAAACACCCAGGCTAAGTCCTTTAGGAGTTATTACAGTTCAGAAGTAGACCACTTGCCTCAAATATATGAGTCTGTAGGTTCAAGCCCCAGGCTTGGTAAAACTAAATCCTTAGCCAGGGGTGGTAGCACTCACCTATAATCCTGGCACTCTGGAAGCTGAGGGAAAAGGTTTCCATGTTTGAGGCCAGCTACACTACACTGTAAGACCCTATCTTCCTCTCCCACAAAAACTACATACACCAAAAACAAATAATTTCTTAGTTTGCCACAAAAACTTATTGAATTATATTAAAATGTATTTTAGAAGTAGGAATGCATCATGTTAAAGCATCTGCTATTATGTACAAATCCACTGATCCAGACTCACCAAAAGGAGGGAATCTTAAATCCTATTAAAATGACATTTCTTAAATTATATTCAATCTTTTTTTTTTTTTTTTGAGACAGGGTTTTGCTTTGTAGTTCAGGCTGGCCCCGAAGCTCACTATGTACCCCAGGCAAGCCTCGAACTCAGCAATCCTCCTGTCTCTGCCTCCCTAGTGCTGGGATGACAGGCAAGATCCACCACACCCCGCACTGCGCACTGCGGTATGTGGTATTGATGGCTGGTGGGAGTGAGTCACCACGCCCAGCACTGTATATGATTACCAGGGATTGAACTCAGGACCTTGAGCTTGCAAGGCAGGCACCGGAAACACTGAGCTACATCTCTGGCTCTATTCAATCATTTTTAAACTAAACTTATCACTGAGTACACTCCATATTGTTATAATTCCTATTAAATTTTTCAGACTGGCCTTGAACTCACTATGTAGCCCAGGCTGACTTCAAACTCAAGGCAGTCCTCCTGCCCAGCCTCTGGAGTGCTTGGGATTAGAGGTGCACATCACCACACCCAGAAAAGTTATCATTTAGTAAATAAATGGACCAGCCCAAATTACTGACATAATGTATAGTTGGAAGGAAGTGAAAATATGCAAAGTACACAGAACAACGCCTGGTATGTATTAAGCTCAGCAAATGTTTGTAATTACTTGTAGTACAAATATATATATACCTGTACAACAAATGTTACATATTAACATCAACTCAAATTATACCTTGTCCCACCTTGTTATATCATATCCTCATAAAAAAAATAACATCTTTCACTAAAACACTCTTCCAAATTACCAACAAATGGAAGGGAATTTCCATATCCTTTAACATGTAAATTAAGAAAAGTTTAGGGCTGGGCAAACAGTTCAGTGGTAGTACCTGCCTAGCATACATAAGACCCTAGATTCTCTCCCTGAACACTCCCCCCACCATAAAGCAGGCTGAGGAAGTAGGATCACTTCTGATCAAGAGTTCAAGATTAGCCTGGATGACACAATAAAATCACACTGCAAGAAAGAGAGGGGGGCCCAGGCGTGGTGGCTCATGCCTGTAATCCCAGCACTCAGGAGACAGAGACAGGAGGATTGCTGAGTTCGAGGCTTGCCTAGGCTACATAGTGAGCTCAGGACCAGCCTGAACTACAAAGCGAGACCCTGTCTCAAAAAAAAACAAAAAAAAAAGAAAGAGAGGGGGCTGGAGATTTAGCTCAGTGGTTCCAGTGCCTGCTTCACAAGTGCAAGGTCCTGGGTTCGATCCCGATAACCACAATGGTGGGCATGATGACACATGGCCCACCAATAATCAGTACCACATACCACAGTGCCGGGGGCATGGTGGCTCACACCTGTAATCCCAGCACTTGGGAGCCAGAGGCAGTAGGATTGCTGAGTTCAAGGCTTGCCTGGGCTACATAGTGAGCTCAGGGTCAACCTGAACTACAAAGTGAGACTCTGTCTCAAAGGAAAAAAAAAAAAAAAAAGAGAACTGGGCCAGAGATTTAGCTCAGTAGCTCCTGCACCTGCCTAACAAGTACAAGATCCTGAGTTCAATCCCAGTAACCACATACAACAATACCAGGTATGATGACTCATGCCCACCAGCAATCAGTACCACATACCACAATGCCAGGTGTGGTGGCTCATGCCTGTAATCCCAGCACTCAGGAGGCTGAGGCAAGAGGATTGCTGAGTTTGAGGCTTGCCTGTGCTACAGTGAGCTTAGGGCCAGCTTGAACTACAGAGCAAGAGCCTGTCTCAAAAAAAGAGGACTATAGAGAAATACAGCAGAATGTGGTGGCACACACCTATAACTACATGACTCACAAGGCTAAAGCAGAAGGATCTTAAATTTGAGAACAAGCCTTGGCTACAAAGTAAGTTCTAGGTCAGTCTGCACTACAAAGCAAAGTCCAATCTCAGAAGAAAGAAACCAACGCATGACAAGGCATATACTAAAAGGATCTAATTCACTGTATATAAAATGTTAATTAAGGGCCGGAGGGTTAGCTCAGTGGTTCCGGCGCCTGCCTCACAAGCACAAGGTCCTGAGTTCGATCCCCGGTAACCACATATAATGCTGGGCGTGGAGACATGCCCACCAACAATCAACACCGCATACCACAATGCCGGACATGGTGGCTCATGCCTGTCATCCCAGCACTTGGGAGGCAGAGACAGGAGGATTGCTGAGTTCGCGGTGGCTTGCCTGGGCACCATAGTGAGCTCAGGGCCAGCCTGAACTACAAAGCGAGACCCTGCCTCAAAAGCAAAAAAAAAAAAAAAAAGTTAATTAAGATCAAATGTTGATATACCTGAACAAGAAAAATTTACCATAGCCACAAATTTAAGCAAGGCTAAGTAAAAGTGGAGACATAATGAACTGCAGCACACAACTAATTCATAAACTAAATGAAGACAATGACTTAAGTTTATAATCATAAATCCTTTAATCAATTCCAACAAAACTAAACATGCAAGAACTTTAAGGGCCAGGGATGTAGCTCAGTGGCACCATGCCTTCCTGGCAAGCACAACGTTCTGAATTCAAACCCAGGTACTGCTTTACAAAAAAAAGAAAAAAGAAACTCCTTTTTTATTGTGCTTTTAGATGGGATGGACAGAAAAACAAAACAACCTCTAAGCTTAGACTTTAAAATAAACCACATACAATATATTTTAGAAATCACTATATATCCGGTACAACATACTGAACCTCCCCAGAACTGATATTTACAAGTGTTCAATGAAAACTCACACGACACACCCAAGCACTGTCTTGAACAAAAGTAAACTGACATTCAAAAACCCTGGCACTGAGACATTATTAAACTAAATAAAAGTCAAAAGTTATAACCTACTAACAAACTAAGCCCATCAGTGCTCACTCATGTTTCAGTACAATTTGTCAAAGGATTTTAACAGTTTCCAATAAACAAATCATAACATAAACTTTAAAATAATAAACCTTCAGCTGGGGATTTAGCTCAGTGGTTCCAGCACCTGCCTTACAAGCACAAGGTCCTGAGTTCAAGCCCCAGTACAAAAAAAATTAACCTTCAAATTTCAAAATCTTAAAAAATTCTGAGATTGATGATTATTTCCAACTTACCTGGCTTGTATCGTAGTTCTGTATCTAAGACCCCAGAAAGTACTTCTTCTATCTTCTGCACTATTTCTTCATTTGGTAGATTCCTGGCAGAGGCAGCAGCAGTATCACCTGCCTGGTTTCCTTCAATAGGTGTATTTGTTTCACCATTCAGCTGGCCTTCACTCCTTCCACTTGGCAAGAAAAATTTTTCAAAATTCGTGTTATTTTTTCATAGTATGTAAGTCCAAAAATTACTTTCAATAAACCCACAATTTTACTCATACATTTCATCCTTTCTGTTTCAGATGTTTGCCATTAACATCTTTCTTACAGTTTCCAACACTGTGGAAATTATAAAATTATCTTTAAAAGCAGATTTTTAAGCACAATCTTTCTTGGTGTTTTGAGACTGGGTATCACTATGTAGTTCAGTCTCGCCTTGAAATCACTATGTAGCCTAGGCTGACCTTACACTCCCAAGAATCTTCCTGCCTTAGCCTTCAGTGCTGAGACTACAGGCAAGAACTACCACACCTGGCTCTAAATACAATCGGTTTTTCACATAATTCCAGAAAGCTAACTTGAGATTTTTTGGTTCTTACATATTTTTCTCAAGGAGAAACGTTAATAACAGCCCAATCACAAATCCAAGGAAAACTAATGATCTAATAATATGATAGAAACTATGGTCACAATATAAACCACACCAGGGCATAAATCACTATTACAATCAACAGTTTCAAGGAACACACATCTGTGCCATAGGACACAAAGTAAAAAAGGTAACTTGTAGCTTCTCTTCAGTTTTACACCCCTACTGAAATGCCATAAAACTTAATATATATTTGTTATTTATACTTCACTTATAAAAATCCAGGCATTAATCAGCACCACATACAAACGACAGGCATGGTGGCTCACGCCTGTAATTCCAGCACTTGAGAGGCAGAGGCATCGATGCAAGAGGATTGCTGAGTTTGAGGCTTGCCTGGACTACATAGTGACCTCAGGGCCAGCCTGAACTACAAACCAAGACCCTTTCTCATCCCCCCCCCCAAAAAAACCCAGACATTAAAAAATGTCTGTTGTTAAAGAAAAAAGTCCCATATAGTAAGGGACCAGGGCCAGGCATGGTGGTACACGCCTGTAATCCCAGCATTTAGGAGGCAGAGGCAAGAGGATCGCCATGAGTTCCAGGACAGTCTAAACTACATAGTGAACCAAGGCCAGCCTGAACTCAAAACAAAACAAAAAAATCATTCATACTGTCAGACAGCTTAAAATATTTTCAATTCAAAAGGACAGACGAATTTTTAACATAAAAACATTTCATTCATGTAGAAATTATTTTCACATAAACCTACAAAATTTTTAAAAAATCAAATTTCCAAAACACACCCAATTTACCTTTAATTTTAGCTAACTGAAAACACAAATATCCTTTGAGGCCAAAGATTTAGCTCAGTGTTTCTGGTGTCTGCCTTGCAAGCGCAAGGTCCTGAGTTCAATCCCGGTAACCACATACAATGCTGGGCCTGATGACTCACGCCCACCAGCAATCAATACCATATACAACAGTGCCGGGCGTGGTGGCTCACTCCTGTAATCCCACGACGAGGGAGGCAGAGACAGGAGGATTGCTGAGTTCGAGGCTTGCCTGGGCTACATAGTGAGCTCAGGGCCAGCCTGAACTACAAAGCGAAACCCTGTCTCAAAAACAAAAACAAACAAACAAAAAAAAAAAAACCCCCACAAATATCCGACAAGAAAGTAAAAAAATCGAGTAGTTAGCTAAACATTAAGAACATTTGATTTTCTAATAAAATGAATCATGCAACAGTAATCATTAACATTTATTGAGTACTAACTAGTGTCATTGTACTTTTAACTAATCCTGACAGAACTGTTAAGATCATCGCTACTCTTGATTTTATAAATTAGGGAAATGAGGCACAGAGAAGACCAGAAACTTAGCAGGTCACATAGCTACTAAGAAATGAATCTGGTATATACGAAACCAATCTGTAATCTTAACCATAACTACAAACAATAGGCCCCTTACTCATTTAAAAGTCATCCAACAATGAATGTAGAAGAAATGAGAAGAGGGAAAATAACTCATTGACATGGCAAGTTACTACTTGTTTTCAGACAAATAATGCATTAATCCATGTTGAAGAGAAAAGGTTCTATTTATCTAGTATGAAACTGCTTTTTCTAATATCCCTTTTAGACTCGACTACAATTTTTTTCTGCACTTATATATACATCACCAGAAATTTAAAAATCAGAAAACTGCCTTCCAAAACATTAATTATAATAATGAAAAACAATGAGAAATTCAAATCACCTATGTACATTCAAGAATGTATTTCTACAAAGGAATTTTATGCAGCTATAGAAAATGAAGATCAGAACTGCATTGGACACGTTCACAATATATTAGGTCGAAAAACAACCAATACAAAACAAAACGATCACAGTAACCAACAAAAAAATGCTTATCCGTATACAGGAGAAACTGAAAGATCCTGACACCAGTAACTGGTAGCTTTTGTTTTTCTTCCTCTTTTTTAGTTTCTAAATTTTTTACAACAAGGCTAATAAACTTACACTAACAGACTGCCTTAAAAACCATCAAATCAATTAAGCTAGCAACTATTTAATGTATGCACGTATTTAAAAGGTTTAAAGAAAATGTCATTCCCTTACCTGTCACCCTTAAATCGCTAAAAATTTCTAAATACCAAAGCAACGCAGTGAGTGGACTATTACCTGCTTTTTAGAAACACCATATCCTGCAAAAATGAAAATTCTAGCAACAATACACCACTGTCCCCAATAATTGTATGCCAATCTGGGTGCCTAAATTACAACTGCTTTTTTCAACTGGTTTTTCAAACGTACAATGCATTTATCTTTCAACTTTTAAAATACAGTTAGCAAAAACATTTGAAACCATTACGTTATCTATTTTCCAAAATCTTTTCCTATTTCTGAATTTGAAAAGTGTACTTTGCACAAAGCAAAAATATTAAAAGACAATTACTTCAATAAAATACACAACTATTTCCCTTTCGGAATAAAAAAATACTTTTTTAGAAAATTTTTCCCCCTCCCGATTTCGCGGATCCAACGTAAAGTCTACGTAAAGTCTACTACCATAGGCAAAAATATCAATTTCTATTACTCACAAAGTACACTTTCCAACTGGTAATTATTACTATTTCAAAGGTCCACTCTCTCCTCACATATTTCATTAAACAGATTTTAACAATAACAATTTGAAGTGTCTTAATATAAATCTCTCATCTATCATAATGTTCCTTGGTAGAACCACAGAACACAAGGCCCAAATAACATCATGAATTAATCCCGACCCGCAAACGTTCCGAAGCCGCTAATAAAGCGGATTTAAGATTAGCCAAGAAACGGTCGTTTGAGACCCTTTCCGGTCAGACACCGGCCAGCGACAGCCGCGGAGGCGGGGAGGGGGAGGGGGGAGGCGGCGGCAGAGGAGGAGCCGAGAGGGAGGAACTAGGCCTGGCCTCGATGGACAACCAGGCCTACGAGTAGCAAAAGGTAGGGGTTGTCCAAACCAGAGAAAGGTGAGCATCTTAACTCAGTTCAAAAGAAAGAAGCCCAAAATTATAAAAGGAAAGGTCCGTTTCTCAGGGGAAAGAGAAGTGGATGGAGGATTGGGGGGAAGGCCCCGGAAAATGGATCCCAGACCCAGGCGGGGCCGTAGCGGGGCCTGAGCCGAAGAACGATGGGGTCTCCGAAGGAAGACGCAAAAGAAGGGTAGGTGAGGTGCGAACGGCCCTTTGGGAGCAGAAGAGTTCGAAAGACGTTTACCTGGAAAGCTCCTGTTGTATTTCCCGGAATTTACTGACCACGAAAGACCTAAAAACCTGCTCGATGTCGGCCGCCATGGCGTCCGCTCCGTTCTCTCAACTCCTCCTCGCTTAGTCCTCCAGGCTCCCAGCATGCGTCGGGGAAAGGCGCAGCGGCCAATTCCTTTTCTCTCCTTCCTGATTGGTTCGCACAGGCGCGTCAGGACCGGCACGCTCCAACTATGGGCCAATCAGTGAGCACAGCCCCCCTCTCCTCCGCTGTTTCCGAGCGGTTTGGGTAGAGATGCTGACGTTTGCGCCGCGCACGACTCAGTCCGCCATGTTAGTATCTGACGCAGGCGCCATTACAGAAGTAGCTTTTGAGGCGACTTTGGTTGCTAGTCTGTAATAGTGCTTAAGGTTTCTTAGAGATTTGATGTTAACGACTAAACGCCTCAACAGAAACAGGAGCGAAACAGGGCCACGTGATGTCTGATAGAAGGCTTCCAAACGATTGCTGGTGACGCCAAATTGTTTTCCCACGAATTTGCAGACGTAAAAGAACTAATCAGTCCCGATCCCCACAGTAATGTTAAGAAAACATTTTTATCTCATCACCGGCCCCATTTTCTCAGCAATAAGTCGTTGGTCCTGAGCGACCTGTGTTCAAAGCCCGGCCACCCCTGACTCCTTAGCATCGCGCAACTGGTCTAGCATGGGTCGGCGCTGCCACTCGTGGAAGCGCAGGAGGTTCCGGGGCCAGGCACGGAGACGTAATGTGGCACCCCGAAAAACAGCTGCCACACTATGATCGTGCTAGAGATTCGGCGGCTTTCGAGGGGAGCCGACTCAGGCCGCGCCCAGGAGCGGGAGGGTATGGCTCTGATCACCTCACCTCGCGACCGAAGGCCCCGCGGGCCAATGGGGAGGGGCGGCCGCCGAGGGGCGGGGACGGCGGGGGAGCGGCGGGCGCGCGCCGGATCCCCGGGGCCCACTTCCGGCGAACGGGCTGAGGCCGCGGTGTGGCCGCCCGATCTCGGTGCGTAAGCTCCCTTCGCGTCTAAGTGGACCACGCTTGTGCCTTGCTAGGGGTCTAACATCGGAATCTGAGTGATGCTGTCGAAACGTGCTTGGCCTTCTGGGCGTTCGGTGGGTGGGGATCGGCCATGTGCTTTCTTTCCTCCGTTAACCTTGGTTGACAGGCGAGCTGTCTTTCTGCTTTATTCACCCAGTCCTCTGAAATGGTTTTCCCTGGCTCTCATGTTCTCGCTGTAAAGTATCCACTCGCATAACCGGACCCCGGGAAGGTTGGTTAAGTCTCCCACGGTGTCCTGGCTCGTAAAGAGGCTTGCACTGTGATGTGCCTGGAGCCAGGCCGCCTAACTCCTCCCATGGTCGATTCCTAGTACTGCTATCCAGGGATCTGTGGGTAAAACTTCCCTACACTGCTGCTCTTCCTCAGCTGTATACGTAGTATTTTCTGTAGATTTAAAAATACTTGTTTAAGATCGCTCATTATGCATGAGGTGTTAAAATGGCAGTTACTTTGGACAGCTGCTTCTTCTGATACTATTTTAGCAGGATTTTTTTTTCTTTCCTCAAATATTTAATCATTATCTCAGTAGTTAAGAGCACCTGTAGCAAAAGAGCTTGAGTTGGAATTCATTGGCTATGTGACTGACTTGTCCAGCAAGTCACAGAATTGAACTGGGTTTTCATCTCTTATCTATGAAATGGCAGTGCAGTAGTAATCTACTTATGAAAAGCGAGTAAGGTTTCATGAAAAGTATGTAGAATGGAACTGTGCACAAGGTAAGTGCTCAGAAGTATGTTAGGTTTCTTTTTAGTATTATTAGCTGAAGTTTTTCTTTGAATATGTAATTCTAGTGTATCACAGGAATTTTTGATTTTTTTTCCTGTACCAACTTGCCTTCTGCATGGGTTAATAACTTTTGCAAAGTAGTAAAGCAGTGTGATTTTATTCCTTCTTTGGGCTGTGTGTGTGTGTGTGTGTGTGTGTGTGTATCCTGGAAGTTTAACCTTTTTCATGCTAACCAAGTGTCACCTTCAGTCTTTTTTTAATGCGTAATGACATGACACATGGTTTCCACTGTTTGCTGTCTATTCTTGTTTCCACTGTTTCTATCATTTCTATTCCTAAAGTATTAATTTAGGTAAAAAGTTATAAAACTTATCAAGTTGGCAAATTTATAGAAGTTATAGATGTTTATAAATGTCATTTCAGTTAATCCTTGCATACGCAAGGTTGTACAGATGTCAGAACTAAAGTGCAGTGTTTTCAAATTTGGTTTTTCTCTACCAGGTTTTGTTGCTGTTGTTGTTTTGCTGTACTGGGGATCAAACATGGGCCCTTGTGCATCCAAGGTTGGCACAGGGTCACTACCGGGTTTTTAACATACGGCCCCCATGTCATACCTTCTGCCACCTGTTTTTTGTACAGCCCACCAAATAATAACAGTTAAAGCTGTTTTTATTGTGTGAAAATTATATTCAAATTGCTATGTCCATATGTAGTTTTATTTGAACACAATTACACTTATTTTGTTACACACTTCTGATGGGTTCCTCTTGCTTAGAAGACTGATAGGCAAATGACCTCTAGTCTGCTGCCTGTTTTATGTGAATTAAGTTTTTGTGGACCTTGGCACATTCACCACCTAGTGTATTCTCTATCACTTCTCTTGCGTCCCAGAAAGATTTGATAGTAGTTTGGACAGAGAAGATTGCCCTCAAGTCAAATTAACATCTATAGGACCTCATGGGTTAAAATGGATATTTTAAAATCTAAGTTAAAATTTAAAAGCTCAATGCTGAGTGTGATGGCACATTCTTGGCTACTCCAAAGGCCGAACCAGGCAGATTTTTGCATCCAGGAGTTTGAAGACAACCTGGGCAACACAGTAAAATGGGATGCCTAAATAAACATAGAAATTTATTTTTTTAACTAAGTTTTGATGGCTTGTCCTAAAATGAAGCCAAAGAAAAGGCACTATTAATAGTATTTCCGAGGCAAGGAACTGCATTAGTCAGTTTTCTGTTGCTTATAACAGTGCTATAGGTTGAGTACATAATAAAGGAAATGACATTAGTTCACAGTTTTTTAGAGACAAGGTCAAGGGGTCCCATCTAGTGACCGGATTCTTGTAGCAGAACTCTCATAAACACCAAACACTGGTGTCTCTTCCTTGTAGCTACCAAAGTACAATCATGGGGCATCTACTTTAATGCCCAAGTGGCTCTCAGAGCCCGCTCCAAATGGAATCTTTGGTTTTTTTTGAGACGGGTCACACCACGTAGTCCAGGCTAGCCTTAAACTCACTATATTGTTCTGTTTGCCCTGGAACTGGAGATCCTCTTGTCTCTACCTCCTAAATGCTGGGATTGCAGGTGTGCACCAAGATTGGCTTACACTCTTTTAATACCTCACAATAGGGATTAAATTTCAACACATGAAGCTTTCATAAGATACTGTACTATAGCCAGAGCTAAATCACCATTCACTGCTTAACCAAGCACCCTAGGTTGTTCTGCCCTGGTTTTGACTATAGTCATATTTCTCAAATTACAAATCCCAGGGGCATTTTTGTTGTTGTTGTTGTTGTTGTTGTTGTTGTTGTTGTTGTTGTTGTTGTTTTTTGAGACATGGTCTCGCTTTGTAGTTCAGTCTGGCTCTGACCTCACTATGTAGCCCAGGCAAGCCTCGAACTCAGCAATCCTCCTGCCTCTACCTCCCAAGTGCTGGGATGACAGGCGTGAGCCACCACGCCCAGCTATTTTTATTTTTTTGAGATAGGGTCTTGCTTGGTAGTTCAGGCTGGCCCTGAGCACACTAGGTAGCCCAGGTAAGCCTCAAACTCAGTAATCCTCCTGTCTCTAGTCCTCCCAAGTGCTGGGATTATAGGCATGAGCTACCATGCCCAGCAAAATCCCAATTTTTTTAAAAAATGAACTGCTGCGGGCTGGAGATTTAGCTCAAGTGGTACCGTGCCAACCTTGGATGCACAAGAAATGTCAGATGATTTAACTCATATTTAGAAATTGTGATTTCTGAAATATGTGTATTCTGAAATAATACCTGTGGTTTTCTTTCTGTAGGTGTCATCTTCCTTTTGAATTCCTGCTTTCCAGACAGAGCCATGGCAGCCCGAGTACTTGTAATTGGCACTGGCGGCAGGGAACATGCACTGGCCTGGAAACTCGCACAGTCTCATCATGTTAAACAAGTGTTGGTTGCCCCAGGAAATGCCGGCACTGCATGCTCAGAAAAGATTTCAAATACTGGTAATCACATTTTTGTTTTCATTTGCTTGTTTTGTTTTGGTGGTTTTCTTTCTTATTCCTTTTTTTCTAATTACATTTTGTAATGAATTCTAATAGTTACTGTTCGTGAATAATAGACTGTCAGTAACATCTGCCTTTATAATAACATAGGTAGATTTATATTTAGGTTTGAATACTTAATTTTTTTTTTTTTTTAAGACAGGGTCTCACTTTGTAGTTCAGGCTGGCCCTGGGCTCACTATGTAGCTCAGGCAAGCCTCGAACTCAGCAATCCTCCTGCCTCTGCCTCCCCAGTGCTGGGATAACAGGCATAAGCCACCACGCCTGGCACTGTGGTATGAGGTACTGATTGCCAGTGGGCATGAGTCACCATGCCCAGTATTGTTGTACGTGGTTACAGGGATACACCAGGGACCTTGCACTTGCTAGGCAGGCGCTGGAACCACTGAGCTAAATCTCGGGGTCTTCCTTAACTTTTTTATTTTGGAGTCAAGGTCTCGCTTTGCAGTTCAGTCTGGCCTTGAACTCACTGTGTTGCCTATGCTAGTCTCGAACTCATGGCAATTGCCCTACCTTAGGCTCCTCTAAGTGCTGGGATTTCTAGGAGTATGCCACCATACTCAGCTCCTTAATTTTTTTTTTTTTTTTCTTTTTGAGACAGGGTCTTGCTTTGTAGTTCAGGCTGGCCCTGAGCTCACTATGGTACCCAGGCAAGCCGCCACGAACTCAGCAATCCTCCTGTCCCTGCCTCCCGAGTGCTGGGATTACAGGCGTGAGCCACCACCTCCGGCATTCTCAGCTCCTTAATTTTGAAATTTATGATGAGCCCAGTGTGGTGGCACTTACCTGTAATCCCAGCACTGGGGAAGCTGGAGCAGGGAGATCACTGGAAGTTCAAGGCCATCCTAGGCTATATAGTGAATTAAAGGCGAGTCTGAACTACATAGTGAGCTCCTGGCTCAAAAAATATGTCATAAATAAATGAACAAACATAAAAAATAAATTTTTTAAAGATTCTCAATTGAAATATAGTAAGGACTGGTTTGACTATATTCTATATAATTTTTGGCTTTGTCTTTTTTTTTTTTTTTAACAGTCAACACCAGTAACATGGACAGCCATGATTTTGCTGGTATTTTTATCATTTAACTGACTACAGTTATACCAAACAACTTAGTTTTAGTGCTTAATCTAACTGAACTCTATTCTGAATATCTCCTTGTGAAACTATCATACCAATAAATTTTAAAAAGGCAGCAATTAACAGGCAAAGTAAAGTATAGTGCTTAGTTTTTAACTAGCTTACCAAATATGCTACTTAGTTAACTGAAGCACTATTTTTATAAATGTGATGGGTTTGTGTTTTCTATTTATAGCTGTCTCGGTCAGTGATCATACAGCCCTTGCTCAGTTCTGCAAAGATGAGAAAATTGAATTCGTAGTTGTTGGACCAGAGGCACCGCTGGCTGCTGGTAAAGTTCATATCTGTTTATTGGAAAAATATATATGCAATGCCAACAAGTTTTAGGATAATTAAGACAGCTCATTTTATAGATGAGAGTTGTAATATTTCAGAAGAAGATATATCCCCCACTCAGTGCCATGATAAACATTATGTGTCTTCATTCTGGTGTCCATTTAATGAGCTATTTATTCAAGTGTAACATTTTTGCCATCCCATTGCCTCCCACATGGGGTCTTGCTGTGCTGCCCATGCTCATCTCAGACTCCTTGACTGGAGCAATCCTTCTGCCTCAGCCCTTTGCATAGCTGAAACTATAGGGTATACCACATACTTATACTGGATTTGAGTCACTGCTTAGTAGTGTTTTATTTACACCAAGTAGACACCATGAAAAACTTAGCCTGTAGAACCAGTCATTTGCCCTGTCAGTGTATAGATTTAGTCGATATTGGTATTCAGTCTAAAAAGTTCCTGGAGAGACCATGGGTCACTTAAGCACCTGTTTGCATCCGTAGGAATTGTTGGGGACCTGACCTCTGCAGGAGTGCGATGCTTTGGTCCCACTGCAAAAGCAGCTCAGTTAGAGTCCAGCAAAAGGTTTGCCAAAGAGTTTATGGACCGACATAGAATCCCAACTGCACAGTGGAGAGCTTTCACCAAAGCCGAGGAGGCCTGCAGCTTCATCATGAGGTAAGAGAAAGCTGCCTAGGAACAAGGGCAGTTTTGTTAGGCTATTTAAGTATAGTCCTTTTACAAGTTATCCTTTTCTAATACCAAAAAAAGGAAGAGTCAGTGTATACATAGTTTATATAATCTTGCAACCTTACAAAAAGATGCAGTTTTAATGTTAGGTACTAATTCCTAGAAGGCAAATACACTGTAAGATTGTTTAAGTCAGGGCTGGGAATTGAGCTCA
>PVIC010041623.1:0-16140 GCA_004025085.1 Thryonomys swinderianus | reverse complement strand
TCCTCCTGTCTCTACCTCCCGAGTGCTGGGATTACAGGCGTGAGCCACCACGTCCGGCATTGTGGTATGCGGTGTTGGTTGTTGGTGGGCGTGAGTCTCCACGCCCAGCATTATATGTGGTTACCGGGGATCGAACTCAGGTCCTTGCGCTCACGAGGCAGGCGCCGGAACCACTGAGCTAACCCTCCGGCCCCAGTTTATTGATTTTTAAAAATAATAATCCTTACATTTATGTATATCTAAGAAATGCAACTCACTGAAGACAGTTGGTCAATAAATACCAGGAGACAATTAAATAGCCACATGTAAGAATATGAAAATAGACTTGGGCCTGGTGGGACATGCCTGATAATCCCAGTACTCTAGGAGGCTGAAGCAGGAGAAGTACAAGTTTGAGCCTAGATTAGGAAACTTAAGTGACTTAGGGATACTATGTTTCCAGATAAAAAATAAAAAAGAGCTTTTATGTAACTCAGTGAGAAAGGCCTTGGTTCAATTCCCAGTTCCAGGGAGATTTAGAAAAAAGATGAACTTAGACTTTCATTTATAGCATACACAAAAGTTAACTCAACATGGCCCATAGACTTAAACTTCAAGAATTATAACAATAAACCCTTTAGAAGAAAACATGAGATTTTTAAAATCTTGGGTTAGAAGACTTTTTTTTTTTTGAGACAGGGTCTCGCTTTGTAGTTCAGGCTGGCCCTGAGCTCACTATGGAGTCCAGGCAAGTCTCGAACTCAGCAATCCTCCTGTCTCTGCCTCCCAAGTGCTGGGATTACAGGCGTGAGCCACCACGCCTGGCTAGAAGACATTTCTTTTTCCTCTCTTCCTTGTTCTGATTAACCACACTGTGTGTGTGTGTGTGTGTGTGTGTGTGTGTGTGCATGTGTATATGGCAGGTGTATATTATGAAGGTAGACGTAGACAGAGCTACTTTCAGTCAAAATGAGAAAATATTTCATCAGTGACTAAAATTTGAATTATCAGTGACATAAAAATGAGAAAGAAAAGATGCCAGGGATAAGTGGCAAACCAGCCAGAACAGAACATCCAGATCTTGGCACGGATTATGCTGTGCAATGTAGTAAATTAATCCCTTCTTCAGACGCTGTGCAGTGAGTACCCACATTTAAGGTTAAGAAACACTGATTGGAGTTGGTTACGGACTACAGATTAAGATCAAGGAAAAGACAAATCTCCTGGAGACAGGTGAATCTTAATCTGAGTTTAAAGGATGCTAACATAAAATCCTTATAGCCCACTCCATTTAACACGTGTGAGAAGAAATTACTGAAGTATCTGTAAGCAGAAACCCGTCAACGTGAAAGTGTTAGGTACAAAGCCCCACTTCCAAAGGTCTTTTCGTCTAACAGATTCCCTGGGCTGCACCGACAGTTGTTCGTAACTAATCCCATGGTGAAATCGCCTCTTCCACCCCACAGGGACACAGGGCTCTGCAGTGACGCGCAGCCTCTTGTGCTCCCTGAGTCATTTAGTGACCTTCTCCCTCCCTTGCCTGTATCTCATCATGGAACTGAGGGATCTTTTGCTAACGCCAAAATCTTTGCAAAACCCTGACTTCATCTTTCAGAATGAAATTTGTTTTCAAAACATATTGCCTGGTACAATTAAGTTATTTTATTGCTTACTGACATTTTAATATCTTTGCATTATTTTCAGGTACATCTTGTTATTTATACATCTACCTTTTGCTCAGGAAAAGAAACATGTTTTATTGTTTTTTAATCCTTCTATGAGTGGTTTTTAAATCACTAGAGCCCTGCTTCATAGCATCTGATAAGGTTTTTCGAACATAATAAACACTTGATATATTTTGGTTGGAATGAAGTAAATATTAATTTTTAATACTAAAATTTTAAAGTTATACTTGATTAGAATCAAGGTCTTATGCCAGATAATATTCCACAGAAAACATCAAGTTGCTAAAATAATATTCTAGGAAAGAAATGTAGGTTTGTCAGCAATGCAATGAAGGGTAATCTTTCAATGCCAAGAGCCAAATGCCAGCTTTTTCCATGTCACCCAGTGACAGGATGTTCTTTTATTTATTCTGAGAAGAATGTCCTCTCCTCTTAGATCACAGGCTCTACCTAAGTCTCTGGCACTGTGTAAAGTCGAAGCTTTTCATTTGAGACTGAGACTGAGGACGGGCATATACATAGCAAGAAGTGTCCCAAGTAAAACCAGCATTATTATCTCTGTATTACTTCTCCCATAGTCTAATGATAATTTCCATCTCCAAAAAAATGCAGAAACAATTTATTAACTCATCACAAGTTCACATAAGAGGAATGCTAAATACTATAGGAAGATAAGTCTTCTTTTTTTTAACTTCTTGTGGTTGAGTGGATGCTGGCAAAACACACATCCTATGAAGTTTAGCACTTCACAACAATAAAATAATTCATGAACTCTTAAAATACAGTACTTTCCTTCTTGCCTAAGATCTAGCTACGCTATTTCTGAATAACTTCTCCAGTACTATCTGCAGGCATCTTTCCAGTTACCACTCACAGCCTTCAGCAACCTGGGGCCATTTAAGTCTCACCCGGAGTCTTATCCAGATCTCGGGGTTGGGCCAGTGCTCTCTTTCTCTACTGCAAGAAACTTTTTTTTTTGAGACAGGGTCTCGCTTTGTAGTTCAGGCTGGCCCCAGAGCTCACGAGGCAGCCCAGGCAAACCTGGAACTCAGCAATACTCCTGCCTCTGCCTCCCAAGTGCTGGGATTACAGGCGTGAGCCACCATGCCTGGCACTGTGGTATGTGGTATTGATTGCTGGTGGGCGTGGTCACCATGCCCAGCATTGTATGTGTTTACTGGGATCTAACTCAGGGCCTTGTGCTTTTGAGGCAGGCTCTGGAACCACTGAGCTAAATCTCCGACCCTTGCAAGAATTTTTTAAAGCCTTGGACTAGTAACTAATCTGCTCAGCATCATATTTGCCTCTCTGCTGATCCCAGCCTAATACTGAACCCAGTCTCAGGGACTAAGATTTTGTCTAGCTATTTGGTTTTTTTTTGTTTTTTGTTTTTTTTTTTTGCTTTTGAGACAGGGTCTCGCTTTGTAGTTCAGGCTGGCCCTGAGCTCACTATGTAGCCCAGGCAAGCTGCCGCAAACTCAGCAATCCTCCTGTCTCTGCCTCCCGAGTGCTGGGATTATAGGCGTGAGCCACCACGTCCGGCATTGGGGTATGCGGTGTTGATTGTTGGTGGGCGTATCTCCAGGCCCAGCATTATATGTGGTTACTGGGGATCGAACTCAGGACCTTGCTCTTGCGAGGCAGGCACCGGAACCACTGAGCTAAACCTCCTGTCCTTGTCTAGCTATTTGTAACCAAGCACCTATCTTGTACCACTAGAAACTATATCCTGGTGTTGTACAAGGAAGATTCATCTGGTGTGATCCACAATCCCTCCCTGGGACTTGTGTTGAATCCAGCTTGATGCACTACTCCCTACAAAGCTCTGGGTTTCTGGAGACTCCCCAGGGACCCCAGCCCTCACAGTGTGTCCCAGGTGCATGCCACCTGACAGCTGTGACATCTGGATATCCACTTATTGCATACTGTCAGACACCCCTAGTGTCACATCTACATTTGAGCTAAATTTCCTATCAAACGTCAGTTACCTTCTCCATCTTCTGCCTAACACTGGGCAGATTACTGGGATTTGTCCCAGCCATGCAAAGATTGAGCCATCTCAGTGCTGATCTCTAATTCTAATATTCAAGTAACTCAAGTGATACCTTTATTTTAAAATATTTCTTTCTTTTTTTTTTTTTTTCAGTACTGGGGATTAAACTCAGGGCCTTGCACTTGCAAAGCAGGAGAGGCACCACCGAGCTAGATCCCCAGCCCTAAAATATTTCTATTCAAACTGGCCAACACTAGGTTTATGCTTCACTAAATAAACCCCTGCTGGCCGAGATGCCAAAAGACAGTACCCATACCTGTCTGAGTGAATCCTGGTTTATATCCGTTGGTTGTCCCATTTTCTGGGGTCACAGCTGATACTGAAGAGTTTGGCTTAATAGAGTGGCAAGTAGTAGAGGATTGTCGGCTTCTACATTCTAAAAAGGAGTAAAAATTGTATTATATGAAAACTCATTATTTGGTGTAAACAGGTCGTAGGGACACAAATTACTCCTGCATGAGTGACAGCCACTACTTTATCCGCAAGCCCCATTCCCTACTGCTGACTTGAACATTATTCTAGTGACTAGTTCTTCCCGGAACCAGATGTCATGCTTGGGAAAAAAGCACAATCAGACCGTAGCTCCTCACAGACTAGCTCCTGGCGGGGGAGGTAGCACTCACACGGCCAGTGTAGCGAGGCTAGTTCAAAACAGAGGCTGAGTAACAATAATCTATAAAAACCCAATAAGCTTTAGAAACAGAAGTTAATCTTCTGGCTAGGATCTACAGTACTAAAGAGTCTATCTAGGCTACCTTCAACCTTTTCTACTCAACCTTCACTTATTTCCAAACACGGAAACAAAGAAAAATGTAAAAATAGAACAGAAAAATAAATACTCAAATCATTATTATTCTAAGTTCTCAATAAAGGACTATCTGGACAATATTCAAAGTGATTACTGACGATGCAATTCCAAGCTTCACATTAAAGGTCTTGCTATGTAGTTCAGGCTTGCCTTGAACTCATTATGTAGCCCAGGTTGGCCTCTAGGTTTTGGTGATCCTTCTGCCTCCGTCTTCGGGGTGCTGGAATCCCAGCATGCACCACCACACCTAGCTAAGCTTCATTTAAATGCCCATCGGGAGGACTCTGGTAGGACATCTTAACAGTATTCTGCACTGATTCAGGTAGGCAGCAAATACCAAGTCAGTCTGTTGGATTATAAGTTCCAACCAAATTACTGTATAGTAACCTCAGAAAGTAACACATAAGGTAGGAATAGAAATGTTTGTATATGACGAAGTTAACTTCGGGAGTGCTTCCAAGGCTTTGAAGTTGATAGGATGCACACAAGGACTAAAGGCTGATTTCTCAAGTTTCTGCACTATGACCTTCTGAAAGGTCTATTATACTCTAGCCTACAAGCCTATTTCTACATTATGTGTATTATATGCATACATGTATTTTGACATTTTTTTTTTTTGAGACAGGGTCTCACTTTGTAGTTCAGGCTGGCCCTGAGCTTGCTTTGTAGCCCGGGCAAGCCTCAAACTCAGCAATCCTCCTGCCTCTGCCTCCCGAGTGCTGGGATGACAGAAGTGAGCCACCACACCTGGCCCCAGGTTTTCACTTTTCAAATTTTGAGACAAAGTTTCATTAATTCATTAAATTGCTCACACTGGGCTTGAACTCAGCTGGATTCATTTTTTACAGATAGGGTAATTAAGTTCTTCCAAATAAAAAAAAACCACTTTATCAATCTAATAGTACATTTCCTCAGATATTATGAGGACTGCACTGTTTATCTGATGTATGCTTTGGTCTGACTAAAATAGAAAAATCCAGATGAGATTTACCAAAGAACATGAGTAAAAAGTCAGCCATTTTGAGGTCCTGCTAAACAACAGGGGAGTAGAAAGGGCCCATTTTCCTGAGAGCTCCACTCACTGCCAGAGACATGCATTTTCCCAAACTGCAGAACCTCTTCAAAACAGTAAGAGCAAGTCCAACAGCTGACCTGAACGGCTCCACGCTCCTGGCAGCCTTCGGAACTCGAGCTCTCTGTACTGCACCTGAACTCTGAACCCAGAAGTTCCCTGTCACCATCTCTAAGCCCTGCCCTCTCCCCATCCCTTCCTGATGCTCATTACCTTTCCAGCAGATAAGCGGTCCCTTGGACAGCACACCCTGGGAGGTTCGGACTAGGTAGTACTTTAAGTGCTTCTGCTTCTTTGGCTGGGTGGTGAGCTTCAAGTTAATGTGGTTGGAAAATTCCGTGAAATACCGAAATCCTCTTTCTCCACAGCCGATACAGTTTCCAGAAAACCCTGAAATGAGGAAACCAATGTTACCGTGGACTTACAAGGTGGATTTTTTTTTTTTTGTCAGTACTGGAAATTGAACCTAGAGCCTCGTACATGAGAGGCAAGTGTTCTTGCCTAAAATTATTATATTTTGAGACAGGCTCTTGCTAAGTCGCCCAGCCTGACCTTGAACTTGAGATCAGCTTGCCTCAGCCTCTCAAAATGCTGGGATTACAAACAAGTACCACCATCCCTGGCTGATAAAATGTTTTTGCATGTAAAAAAGTATGGAAATATTCATATCCTTTGACTTAATATCACAGTTTAAGGAAAATAATACAAAGGAAAAAGGTACAAAAATTTTTAGCAGAGTTTTAACAGTGGACAACTGGAAATAATTTAAATGTTGCTCTAAAAACTAAGGACTAACAAACAGAATGGGTAATATCATGCAATAGAATTTAGGTAGTATATCTAATAAGCTGAAAATGTTGATCCTAGAGTTGTGCATTACTTCGCCATGCATGCCCTTCTCGAGAGCCTGGTTCTCTGTCCTCCTCTGTGAAACTGCCTCTTCGGCCACAGCAATATCTGCCCCAATTTGGGATGCACAGAGTCTCTCTTCTGGAATTCTAAAATAAATAAAAAGTCAGCCATGGGCTGGGGATTTAGCTCAGTGGTTCCGGCACCTACCTAGCAAGCACAAGGTCCTGAGTTTGATCCCCAGTAACCATATACAATGCTGGGCGTGGTGATTCATGCCCACCAGCAATCAATATCACACACCACAGTGCCGGGCGTGGTGGCTCACGCCTGTCATCCCAGCACTTGGGAGGCAGAGACAGGAGGTCTGCTGAGTTCAAGGTTTGCTTGGGCTACATAGTGAGCTCAGGGCCAGCCTGAACAACAAAGTGAGACTCTGTCTCAAAAAAAAAAAAAAAAGGAAATGGAGGATGAGAAGCCAGGCTCTCCTTTATTGAAAATCAACTTTTCAGATGAGTGAGTTGCGTCAGTTATGTCTGAAGAGGACATCTATGAATAGGACAGAAGCTGCAAATAGACTTGGCAATGTGGTACAGCCCTGTCATCCCAACACTCTGGGAGCCTGAGGCAGGAGGATCACAGGTTGAAGCCCAGCCTGGGTAATTCAGCAAAACCTGTCTCAAAATAAAAAAAATAAAAGAGGGCTGTGATGTAGCTCAGCGCAAAAGCTCTGGGCTTAACCTTCAAGTACTGCAGAAAGAAAAGGTTGAAAATAGGAAAGGCATTCTATACTGTATAAAGATAATATATAGCTATATACAAATAACTAACTGAAAATAAGTTCACTGATGACACTTTGAAAATCCTAAACCAACCTGGGATATACATAATGAAAGAAAAAGAAAAGAGAAAGGTCACAGAGATCATAGAGGATATCTCACAATATTCTCATCTTAGAAGGCTGACAATTCAAAGCATTCATAAATGAGAAGTACAACTTATCATCATTCAACAACTCGTTTAACATATTCAACAATTACTTACTGAGCTCCTACTTACATGCCAGGTATTTTTCCAAACACTAGAGAAAAAGTGGTGGACCTCAAGTTAACTATGTAGAAACTGATAGTTTATTATGGTCACTCTATAGACTTGCAAATATTAAGTTTATAGATGACTTAATGTTCACAGATGGGCTGTATTTGAGAGTACTTGGCTATTTTCCAGTAAATTGAAACTATACCCCCCCCCCAAAAAAAAGAAAAACAGAATCAATGGGCTGGAGATTTAGCTCAGTGGTTCCGGCGCCTGCCTCACAAGCGCAAGGTCCTGAGTTCGATCCCACATACAATGAGGGCATGGGTAACCACATACAATGCTGGGCATGGTGACTCACGCCCACCAGCCATCAATACCACATACCACAGTGCCGGGCGTGGTGGCTCACGCCTGTAATCACAGCACTTGGGAGGCAGAGACAGGAGGATTGCTGAGTTTAAGGTTTGCCTGGGTTACATAGTGAGCTCAGGGCCAGCCTGAACTACAAAGCGAGACCTTATCTCAAAAAAACAAAAAACAAAAAAAACCCAAAACCACAGAACCAAAAGAAAAGTTCTCAATGACAACCTTGTTCATGAAGCGTCTATAGAAACCTATCCACTCATCCAACAAACACTCCTGCTCTTTCTGCTCTGCGCCAGGCACTGCTTCAGGGTCCAGGCTTGTAGCACTGAACAAAGCAGACACAGCTCCTCTCTTTCTGGAACTTATGTTCTGATGGGATTCCCATGGGCTGATGGAAATTGGCCTGATCCGTGAGGCAGATAAACCACACCCAAGCACAATAAAAAAACCCTCTGAGCACCTGTCAGCTGCACTTAGAGCAGGGCTCAAAGGTAGTTCTGAAAATACTTAAGTATATGAATTAGAGTGAGCAAATTGTTGAGGTTGGCTTTATTTTTTCCTCTGTGCATATTCACTGAGAGGAAAAGCAAGAGTTTGGTGATGAAGATAGCAAGGAAGACTTCATATTCAAAATGATGCTTAACAATATGGGACCTCTCAGGCGCTATTCCTATTCCCCCCATGAACCTTTCCTTTCTTGCCTCCTTTTAAAAAATGCAATAGAGGGCCGGAGGGTTAGCTCAGTGGTTCCGGCGCCTGCCTCGCAAGCGCAAGGTCCTGAGTTCGATCCCCGGTAACCACATATAATGCTGGGCATGGAGACTCACGCTCACCAACAATCAACACCGCATACCACAATGCCGGGCATGGTGGCTCATGCCTGTAATCCCAGCACTCGGGAGGTAGAGACAAGAGGATTGCTGAGCTCACGGCGGCTTGCCTGGGCTCCATAGTGAGCTCAGAGCCAGCCTGAACTACAAAGCGAGACCCTATCTCAAAAAAAAAAAAAAAATGCAATAGAGGGACAGGGATTTAGCTCAAGTGGTCCCGCACCTACCTTGGAAGCATAAGGGCCTGAGTTCGATACTCGGTACCACCAAAAAAAAAAAAAAAGCAATAGAATGCTACTGTAGTTTATTTTGAATGTGGTTTCAGCATCATATAGGTTTTTTTTGTTTTTTGTTTGTTTCATTTTTTTGAGACAAGGCCCTACTTTGTAGTTAAGGCTAGCCTTGAATTCACTATGTATCCCAGGCAAGCTTCAAACTCCAACCCTCCTGCCTCTGCCTCCTGAGTGCTGGGATGACAGGTGTGAGCCACCACGCCTGGCTTCAGCATCATATATTTGAGAGAGATTTTTATCTGCTCAAAGTTCTGGCTACCAAAAGTTATAAAAGAAAAAAAATAACACCGCTTGCCGCTGAATTACCTTTCTAGTTTTTCTGGCAATCAAGTCTTCCAGTTGCATGGTAGATTTGGGGCACATGCACTGCCAACTGGATCAATATATTTTTAAATCAATTCCCCCACAGTCTTTGGAATCTGCATGATTTATATAAAGATTTAGACAAATTGATATTGGAGTCCACAGGGATTCTGGAATATCTGAATCTCAAAAAATTTCTTTCTCTATCTCACTGCACAGTAAGGTCATTCATCCATCATAAGAAATTCCGGATGAATGTTAGCTGACATAGAATACCAACCCTGTAAAAATCTCAACAGTGTGGTTATTTAAGAAACATTGTCTATCATATTGTTGCTGTCGTGCACTTTCCTATGCAGAAGCAGCTGAAGACAGGAGGACAGCTTCCAAGCCTATACAGGTATGGAGTAGATGCGATAGCAGATTAACTACAATTTAAAGAGTAATTTCCCAGTGTGATGCTGCCCTCCTGTGATCCCAGCACTTAGGAGGCTGAGGCAGAAGGGTCACAGTGAGTTTAGGGCCAGCCTGGGCTGCTGAGTTCAAGGCCAGGCTGAACTACATAGCAAGATTCTGTATGAAAGAAAAAAAGCACTTGACTATCTTTTCTTTTTCTTTTTTGTGGTGCTGGGGATTGAATCCAAGGCTTTCACACTGAAATACAACCCATGCTCTTTTTTTTTTTTTTTTTTGCGGTACCCGGGATTGAACTCTGACCCTTGTGCAACCAAGGCTGGCGCAGTACCACTTGAGCTAAATCCCCGGCCTCTCCTATTTATATATTTATAAATGGGATTTTTTCTACTGATATATTTATGAATTCTATTCCATCTATTTATTTTAGATGACCTAATGTTTAAATAGAAAAATGAGAATCATAGCCATCAAATAGATAAGAATAATGGATAGTGGGCCGGAGGGTTAGCTCAGTGGTTCCGGCGCCTGCCTCGCAAGCACAAGGTACTGAGTTCGATCCCCGGTAACCACATATAATGCTGGGCGTGGAAACACGCCCACCAGCAATCAACACTGCATACCACAGTGCTGGGTGTGGTGGCTCACACCTGTAATTCCAGCACTCGGGAGGCAGAGGCAGGAGGATTGCTGAGTTCGCGGCGGCTTGCCTGGGCACCCTAGTGAGCTCAGGGCCAGCCTGAACTACAACGCGAGACCCTGTCTCAAAAAAAAGCAAAAAAAAAAAAAAAAAAAGAATAATGGATAGTGTGGAAAAACTACAAATGAACTTACAAACTGGATAATACCGAAATGAATAACTGAGAGTTGACATGATAACTGCACTTCCTATTGATAATAATACAGAGTAAATTCTGCTTTGTTTTGTATTTTATGTTTAGTGAGGATAAAATTCAGGGCCTCATGAAAGCCAACAGGTTAGTATTGAATTTGTGATTCTCCTGCCTCTGCCTCCTGAGTAGCTAGGATTACAGGCATGTAGGACTGCATCTATTGTGTAAACTGACTTTTTAAAAATTGCTAAGAGAAAACAGGTTTCACACTTGAACTATATAAGCACCAACAAATTTCATGATATATATATATATATATATATATATACTTTTAAATTATGTGACAGTTGTATACAAATGTGCAGTTTAACTCCATCCTCCCATAAGGAATTTTATAGGCATGAAACACTCACCTAAAAGTGCATTTTTCCCATGATCATCTGGTAGAAAGCGCTTGTCTACAGCACAGACCAGGATGTGTTCAGGAAGATTGGGCGACTTGGCCCCCACCAGAAGGAACCCTGCTGGGATGTCAATTTGCTCCATACAGAGTGACACCAATCGCAAGTCCTTTCCTGCTTGACAAAAACCTAAAAATGAGCATAAAGGACGCATTTAGGGAGGTTACATGTCTTTATTATCCAGTGTGGAGGAGAGAATTGTTATTCAGCTCTACAATTAATCTCTCTCTGCTTAAATCAGAAGACAAATGTATCTATGTGAAAAGACACCAAAAAGAAGTATTTCCATCTCGGGCAGCCAAAATGACAATGCTTTTCTGTTCACAACAAGGCAGTGACAAATGCAGAGCATATTTTGAAAAGTACACTTTTTTGGGCACACGTAACACTGTTTACTTTCAGTACAAAGTTGCTTCTTTATGGGAGTGATCATGGGGCAGAGATACTCTGCTCTGTGGCAGAGCAAGAGGCTGAAGCCCAGAGTTTGGAGACTCCCGAGTGGTCAGGTCAGCACCAGCACTCAGAACCATCCGGCTGTTCTCACCAGCAAGGCTTGACAAAACCTGGCACAACTACCCCATTCTGTGCTGGCTCATCAGTTCATTGTCTCTTCAACAAATATTCACAACCGATGCTTGGTAGGCCTGGGGGCACGCACTGAACAAAATGCATCCTCCTCTAAACATTCACATTGTGCTCAGAAGTGTGCTTAAGGAACCGACCGTCCCTAACACAGGGTTGAGCAGGGCAGTTTTCTGAAGCACCTGTCTGGGAAACAGTCCTTCCTGTACTCTAACCCTGCGACTCCCCTGGACAGCTTAACTGAGATGGAGCTGGAGCTGGCTCTGCCCTAAAGCCGGGCTACTTTCATACCCCATCTTTCAGGGCAGCACGGGTGGATCTAGAGTGGATCCCTGCCACAGAACACGCCACTTGAAGTTTTTCCCGAGGATTTCTGAGCACAGCCAGAGAAGACATGGCTGTCTGCTGTGCAGCACCTGCTCTGTGTCCTGACCTGTGAGGGCAGTGTGTCAGCCGAGACAGGACGTCAGGCAGGGGCCGAGCAGTGTCTCCATCCCCGAAGCCTGGCTGAATGCATCTGCTATCTCAGGTTTCCTCATGTAAACTTTAGCTTTGGAATTCCTCTAATAACTCCCTCATTTTAGCTAAGCCTGTTTCAATTGAGTTTCTGTCAATGCAATGAGAGACCAAAATACATGGATGATAAATGCTGTTGGGAGAGGGAGCTATGGAAGCACGGGATGAACCTCTAAGTTTTCTTGTTCAAATTTAGGGAGGGCACCAACCTCACTGCCCAAAGCAAAGTGGAATGAACAATGTTAGATTCTTCTGCCATCAATATGCCCTAGGACTCTAACCAAATGCTAACAATGAATTTTTTACTTTAGCAAAAAACATAGCTGAAAATAAAAACAATTTGAAATGGCACAATAGTGAAAGTCACAGAATGGCAATGAGGCCGTCTGAGTGAGTTACAAGCTTCCTCAGCTGATCCCACTAATCCTCCAGGGGTCGGACTGACGTTTTCAGATCATTCTTTTTTGAAAGTAGAGTATTATGCTGTTTTAATACATTGCTTTAACTATATAAATAATGAGTTGCTAGTTAGAGATGAGAAATCCAGGGGGTAGTGACTGTGTTAACGAATGGAAAAAGAGTACTCTTTTTGTTTTTTTGAGACAGGGTCTCGCTTTGTAGCTCAGGCTGGCCCTGAGCTCACTATGTAGCCCAGGCAAACCTCGAACTCAGCAATCCTGTCTCTGCCTCCCGAGTGCTGGGATGACAGGCGTGAGCCACCATGCCCAGTACTGTGGTATGTGGTATTGATGGCTGGTGGGCGTGAGTCACCATGCCCAGCATTGTTGTATGTGGTTACCAGGATCAAACTCAGGACCTTGCGCTTGCAAGGCTGGCGCTGTAACCACTGAGCTAAAGCTCCAGCCCGAAAAAGAATACTTTTACAGATGTACCTAGAAATAGGAGTTAAACTCATTCCCTACCCTCACTAATCAAATTATGTGAAAAAAGATACACAAATATGTTTCTAGGACAACAAAAAACTAATTTTATTAAGGTTAAAAAATTCATTTGATTATCATTAAATGGCCCTTTTAATTCATAAGAGTTAAAACACAATTTCCTTCAGTAGAAAATGTCTGAAGAGCCTAAAAGAGCCTAAAACTTTCTCATCACATATAACATAAATACCAAACTTGTAAAAATAAACTTGTATATCCTTTTAATTTTGATGTGTAGAAATTCCAAAATTTAAGTGGTAAAGTGACTTTCTTTTCAGAACCATTTAAATATACTTAGTATCAAGTATAATATGTCTTTGAATTTTAAACACAATATACTTTTCCTTACATGTTCAATTCAAAACAATCTGTAACAGCAATTAATGAATTATAAAATAGACAATTTTTCTTGTACAGCATGAATACAGAGTATGTTAAAATAAACATAAATACTTTCCACTGAAAATCAAGTGTTTATCAGATGCTCCATGATGGCAGAACAGGTTTTTAAACTCCTATGGAGTTTAAAAGTTTCTATAGTACTAAAAGAGATTTGTGAGTCAAAACTGGGGAAGACTAAACTCTTCTAATCTTTTTAATACGTAAATGAGGAAAGGCCTAAAAAGGGTAAGAAGATGGCCTAAGGTCAAATATCCAGAAATGAGAGATGGTGGGACCAGAAGCCAGGTCTCTCGGCTCCAAATTAGAGACCATTCGACCTCATTAGCACCCCTCTGGTGTAGGCCACAGTCCGGTAATTCCTCCAACAATTTTTGCTCTGTCCTATCACTTATCTTTTCTGTGCCCTTTTCACACTGAATCCTATGAAGCATTTGAAAACCAATCCTGCCAGCCGCGGGCAGTGTCTACATCTACATATCTCATACTTGTTCGTGAATCCTTAAAATTCCGGTTTTCAGCCAGGCATCCTGCACACACTAATAGTCCCAGCTATTTGGCACACTGAAGCAGGAGGCTCAAGGTCAGCTGACAACATAGTCTTTGACTAAAAAAAAAAAAAAATTCTAGTTGCCAGCCACAAAGGTAATTCATGTTTTTGCAAGTGACAGTTCTGATAAGATTTCTCAAGCAATCTATTGCTGCAAAAGGAAGATCATCAGACAAAGTACTCTTTTCGTTCCGGGCTAAACAGAGATAAAGTCAAAAGAAGACAGGTTAGAGAATCCTAAGGAAAGCAGGATTTTTGTTGTTGTTACTGGGGATCAATTTAGGACCTTGTGCTTGCAAGGCAGACACCAGCCTGAAAGCAGGATTTGCTAAAGAAAAAGACCATCTTCATAGGGATTTCTGTGGCAAAATATAAACTATCCATCCAGTCACATGAAATATAGCCCTCGAGAGTTTTCCCACTTGTGGTACGAGGACACCTAGAGGTAAAAAATAATAATTATCAAGCAGTAACTGGATTCTGGTTTTTTGTTTTTTGTTTTTTGTTTTTGAGACAGGGTCTCACTTTGTAGTTCAGGCTGGTTCTGAGCTCACGATGTAGCCCAGGCAAGCCTCGAACTCAGCAATCCTCCTGCCTCTGCCTCCCGAGTGCTGGGATTACAGGCATGAGCCACCACGCCCAGTACTGTGGTATGTGGTATGTGGTATGTGGTATTGATTGCTGGTGGGCGTGAGTCTCCACACCCATCATTGTATGTGGTTTCCGGGAATCGAACTCAGGACCTTGCGCTTGCGAGGCAGGCGCTGGAACCACTGAGCTAACCCTCCGGCCCCTTGAAGTTCTTTAAAAATACACTATAAAAGATGCCTATGATAATCAGAAAAATTCCTATTTTATGCTAAAAAAAAAAAACAACCCATCCTGCAATGATGGAGGCTTAAAAAGAGGCACAGGACCAACAGAAAGGATTCTCAATGTTGGAAATTGAAATCTTTGAGGAATAAAAGTGGTACTGGATTATAACCCTAAACATAAAATAACTGAGAAGGATCTATAATGATATAAATAAATGACTGGATAAAGAGGAGAGACAAATTCCCTTGCACTAAAATGTCAAATGAGGTGCACAGATACTCTGCTTTCCAAGACAGGCAGTGCAATCCCGCCCCCGTGTATGTGCAGGCTGGGCGCTCCTGCAGCACAGAAGGGGCGGGACCACGGTGAGTCACGGTGATCGTGTGAGCTCCCTCGGTGTGACGTGATGAAATACTTCACCTTTGGGATCTACATCCAAAACTAGTCTCAGTCTAAATGGGAGAAAAACATCAGATGAATTACAATAAGGTTGTCCTACACTGTACCTGACTACTGCTCCTAAAACCATCAGCATCATCAAAAACAAGGAGACTGGGTGGGTAGGGGAATGGGAAAGAATGAGAATTAAGTTGTGTCCTATACTGGTACGAATTCTTAATGTTGAAGGTGATCATAATGTATGCATAAAATGTGCCACTAAAATCAATTTGTAAAAAAGAAATTATTCAAGTATTCCATAAATTAAAAGCATTCTTGAAAATATAAAGTCAGGCTGATCATTTTTCATCTTCTTCCCTTCTAGGTACTTGTCAACCTGAGCCCCAAAGGCAGTTCAAAGAAGAGAGTAAAGAGAAGGGTGGCAACACTGAGTCTAGGATAGTCAAGAAATTATTTTAGCCGGACATGGTGGCTCACGCCTGTCATCCCAGCACTCGGGAGGCAGAGGCAGGAGGATTGCTGAGTTCAAAGCTTGCCTGGGCTACATAGTGAGCTCAGAGCCAGCCTGAACTACAAAAGTGAGACCCTGTCTCAAAAAAAAAAAAAAAAGTTGTTCTAAGTCACAAAAATTTCTAAATTCAGTTTGTAGTTGTTATTCTAAAAAATAACAAAATAAAAAATCTCCACCTCGGATTGGAGATTTAGTTCAGTGGTTCCAGTGCCTGCCAACCAAACACAAGGTCCCTGGTTCTATCCCAATAACCACATACGACAATACCGGGCGTGGTGACTAATCCCTATCATCCCAGCACTCAGGAGGCAGAGGCAGGAGGACTGCTGAGTTCCAGACTTGCCTGGGCTACAGAGTGAGCTCAGGGCCACCCTGAACTACAAAAGCAACACCCTGTCTCAAAAAAAGAAAAAGAAGGGCCGGAGGGTTAGCTCAGTGGTTC
>PVIC010041622.1:0-16136 GCA_004025085.1 Thryonomys swinderianus | reverse complement strand
ATCTGTACAATCTATAAATCATCTATCATCTATTTTTCTTTCTCTTTTTTTTTTTTTTTTTTTTTTGAGACAGGGTCTCGCTTTGTAGTTCAGGCAAGCCTGGAACTCAGCAATCCTCCTGCCTCTGCCTCCCGAGTGCTGGGATGACAGGCATGAGCCACCACGCCTGGCACTGTGGTATGTGGTATTGATGGCTGGTGGGTGTGAGTCTCCACGCCCAGCATTGTATGTGGTTATCAGGGATCAAACTCAAGACCTTGCGCTTATGAGGCAGGTGCCGGAACCACTGAGCTAAATCTCCAGCCCTCTTTCTTTCTTTCTTTCTTTCTTTCTTTCTTTCTTTCTTTCTTTCTTTCTTTCTTTCTTTCTTTCTTTCTTTCTTTCTTTTTCTTTCTTTCTTTCTTTCTTTGCCCCATAGGTTCTGTCTCTCTGGAAAATCAAACTAAACACTGAGATTCAAAGGAGAGAGAAATATTGTAAAAATCCCCAAAAAGAGATGCAAAAAAAAAAAGCAAAATAGAATTGAATAGCCTGATGAGGGATTAGAGCTAGAGCTGCCCTTCTATCTCTTTGGAGGAGACTGTCTGTACCGAATCCAGAAGACAATGTAAGGAAAGAAAGAGACCACCACGGGGAGGAGGAGAAGTTAGAACCAGAGTGAATAAAACATCACAGCTCACTGGCTCTCCGTGAGAGGAGAGAAAGCAGAGCTGCACAGAGCACGCAGAGTCTGGAACTCAGCAGGACCTGGGGGAGGAGGTGGGAGGAAATCAAAGCATCTGAGAAGCAGACTAAATGTAGGGCCAGGAAGAGGTGCTTCTGCCCTCACAATGGAGTGAGTTGTTCAGTTCTGAAGAGACTCAAAGGCAAGGTGGAGCAGTGGCTTTGGGGACAGACTCATGTGGAAAGGCCATGGTGCTCTCTTCACTAGGGAACAGCTCCTTCCAGGTTCAGAAAAAGACACGGACAACAGTTCACTGCTATAGATTCTGAGATTAAAAATGTAGGGAGAAGAAGCATTGGTCAAGCTTCAAAATCTTGTGCAAACTTTTTTTTTTTACCTGAATTAAAAATTAGGGTCGTGAGAGATTTTCAGGTGAGCCATTTGATGTCGAGAAGTCCCGAACGAACATACCCTGTCCTGGAAAATGACTCGAGCTCCCCATGTTAAGCAGGGCTCAGCTCTCCTAGGCATCTGAACAAGACCATCCACCTGAAAGTGAGCAGAGAAACAAATTCAAGAGGAGAAAAAATGAACTGTACTTCTTTTTAGGTGCGTCAGAAAACTTTATTCACTTAAAACACTACAAAGCATTTAAATATGTGCTTAACGTTTTCTTATGAACTTATTCACAATAGGCAATATCCACACTTTGAATTTACCATATTGAAAAAACTGTCTTCTTGTAATAAGCGTTTGCACGCAATGTGATGCCTCCCGGTCAAGTCAGAGGTGAAACGGAGAGTACAGGTTCAAGTGCTCGGAAGGTTGCAGTTTGGACTGGGGGTTATTTTAACTTATAAATTCTTCATTTATGGTTCGGGCCCCCGAGCACAGTGACAAGGCCGGAAGTCCTAGGAAGAAGAGAGAAGCTGACCCTACGGGGATGTGTTGCTGAGTTCAGCATGGAGAGGTTTGCGTCGAGTCCTCCTAGGGAGGACGGCTGCAAAGTTTTGCTGATCGCGTGCTTTATTCTGAAGGCCCCGAGACGAAGGGACTCCAATCCGGAGGCGCTAGGGGGATTCCCTTCAGCATCGCGCTAGACACGCTTCCTCTCCAGCCACACGTCTAGCTGGCCTGTCAGCCACCTTCGCTGCTCTTCTGAGCATGATGACAAAGACAGAAAGAAGCTGAGAGTCTCTAGCTGGGTGCGAAGCAGCGCCCTCTCTGCCGAATCTGCGCAGGGAAGCTCGCCACCGAGATCCAGGCCACCGTGATGCCGGAAACAGGAAGCTGCGCTGTCGATGGGCCCCAACTTCCTAGAGGACCTGGGAATTGATATCGCTTCTTTCGTTTCAAGGCCAGGGGAATTGTTACTTAAAATTAACCAACTTTTTTAGAGACACACGGTTTCTAAGTGCCAGGAAGAATTCAAAATTGCATTTGTCTTATATTAAAAAATAATCTGCTATCTCTATTTTATATTTGTCAAGATCTTGTCTCTTTCCCTGCAACTTAGCCACAGGGATCATTCCCCCCCACCTTTATACCATGCTAATTAATGCTCAATAAATACCATATGTTCTTTTAGCTTCCCTAGCACTTCCTTTCATTCCTCCTGCTTTTGAATTTAGATCACTCCCACTGCACGCTCCAGCGACTTCCGTGCTCAGTCTTTTCATTCCAGAAGTCCTCCGCTGTCCTTCCAAAGCCCTCCCTTTCCCATCGCTTCGCGTTTCCCCGGAGAGTGCTCTTCCTAGGGCTCCGCAGCAAGGGCCTGACGTAACTCTCTCTGGCTTCTTCCCTGTTGTGGAACGTCTTGAAATATTCTGCACCAGCAGAGATCTGGGTGGGTAGTAACTGCTTAGCCCTTGTGGAAGGCTGCTCTTCCGTATTTTTTAATATTTTTTTTCTCTCATGAAATAGCCGTGCGATTCATCTCAATGGATCCACCACTGAACAGCGTCGGTTGGGGAGAACAGAATCCCCTACAGACCGGAGGCAAGACCGGGGGCCCCCCGCTCACCTCGAGTAATCAGACTGAGCCTTGAGCATCGACGCGGCCTCCTGGGGCCTGGGCTCGTCGTGCCTCAGCGTCCCCTCGTTTCCAGAGAGATGGAAATGTGGGTCTATGACAAAACATCTCTCCCTCCTTTGACAGTTGCTTTTAAAAGAAATCACCTTTCCTTGCTTTTCTAGCCCCTTCTTTGAAATTCTAAATACGCATTCTTATGGTTACTGGGTATCTTTTTTCACCTGTATTTTCCTTTTTTGTGTTTATGAGTGCAGCATGATTCTTTTTCCATGATTTGTAATACATACATATTAAAAATGTATAATCATCAAACATTCAGCTTATAGAAAAACTCAAAGAACTTAACAAATAATGAATGAAAACGTAAGCAAGTAAATGTATATAGCTTAAAAGATGAAATTTATAGAAGAGTCCATCTTTTAAAATAATAGTTGAATGGTGTTCACCCATTAAAAGCTAGGATTAGAGGTCCAATCTGACCCTGCAATTTCCCTATTAGAAACATACACAAAAGAATTAAAAGAATCGTATCACAGTGACATATGTGCACCCATGTTGATATCAGGTCAGTGTGTGATAGCTAAATCTCGGGAACAACCCAGAAGCCCATCAACTAGAGACTAGAAGAAGATATGGTTTGTAATGAGGGGTAAGAAAAATGTGATGGTAATGAAAAAAGGGAAACAAAGCTTATGTATTTCAGGGCCGGAGGGTGTGGGATGAGTAGTGGAAGGGGAAAAATGAGAATTAAAATGTGTCATAAAAAAAAGAATCTGCCTTTATCTACTTGATCTATTTAACTCCTCAGAAGCAACATCTTTGGGCTGGGGATGGACCGATCGGTCTGCGGTCAGCCCTGCTCATCAGGGAGCTCGAGAGAGCATAGAAGCTGCACTGAAGGGCGGAAAGTCAGCTGTCTTCAAAGAGTTAGTGAACTTCTTTGAGCATCTGATTTATTTACTTCTAGAGTAGCTTGAGCACGGAGGAAAATATGGCTTGCAGTTGGAGATATTGCAGGTTAGAGGACCTCTTCACACATCTGTGAAGCGTAAGACACAGCACGACATACAGATTGTCGTCAAACTGCGCTCATCTGTGCGAAGGCAGGCCTGGGGTTAGGTGGCCTTCCCAAAGTCCCCATTCTGTCGTTTCTGCGACTGAAGAGAGACTTCCAGACCGAGCACCCGCGTGTGCGTGTGACCCCGCACCCGTCGCCAGTCAGAAGTCGCACCCGTGATCACTCACGACGCTTCCGCTCACAGCTGACGTGCATTTAACAAGTCACCGTGAGCTTCTCGACTCTTCAGATCCGAAGTAGGTCACCGGAAGCGCTGGACTTTCAGAACTCAATGTGTTGGCTTTTTTCTTATCAAGAAGTCTTGCTATTTTTAACGCTGGAGGACACTGTGGGCTGATGTCATGCGGTCCCTTCACTGTATGGATTGAGAGCCTGAGACCTGGGAAGGTTAATTGATTTGCTCTAAGTCCCAGAGCTAGTTAGTGGCAGCACCAGCCCGGGGCCCATCTTCGTCCCGTCCCACAGGCTCCCGTCGCTTCCACCAGGCCGTTCCCGTCTCTCACGATGCAAACCACACTTCTGAAGTGCGTTATGAAAGGATTATGTGTTCTGCCCTTGGTGTCTGGGTCAGCGATAAGATTATTAAATTTTTATCTCACTCAAAGCTCCCCAAACTGGAAGGCTGTCTTCTGACTGACTTAATCTGCCAAAAACTATGCAGAGGGAAGTAGTGAGCACACACAGCCGTCACAGAGTGAGACACGGAGAGCCATTAGCAGGGCACTCGGGGCTCCAACCTGCGGCCCGAGCAGTGCGACTGGAAAGGCACGTCCTCTTCCTGCTTTCGCTCCCGCCGAAGCCCGAGCGCAGCTGGCCGGGCCTGAACCCACAGCGCTCGCTGCTGCAAGCACCTCCACTCTGACATCTGCATAAATGCCAAATGAAGCTACCGTATGATAATGAATACAAAATGAATTAATAATGATATGTGAATCGTGAATACAATTTACAGTTCCTCAGACAAAACACTGCCTTTTTTAGCATGCACCTGCATAAACTACCTCCTACTGACGGTGGAGACTCCCGCTGTCTTCTGGCACACCACCGCCATCTTCTGGCAGCAGGCAGGATAGCAGCCTCCCTCGGAGCCCGGAGCCAGTGTGTTCGGCTCTGCGAGCTTCTCTCTGCTCCTTTTACCAAACCTGTACGTAGACATTTGTTTTGCTTTTTACAAGCCTCCTGGTTTCCAAGAGAGCGCTCTTCCGCCTCTCAGGTAATTTGTCTCCAGATAACTCACCATAGGGCAAAAGTCCTGGACAGCGCGTTCTGCCGCACCATACAGTCGAAACACAGCACAAACCCACCTCTAATTCAAAGCGTTTGTGTTTTACAAAAGCAAGACCAGAGCAGCGCTTCTCTGCCGCTTGCAGGGCGCCGCTGCAGTCTTCTTCGCCGTGGAGGCCCCGCCGGCCCCGCCGCGCGGCTCCCACGCCTCGCCCGCTCTCGCGTCTTGGTGCGGACGTCAGGGCCCGGGTTTCTCCCGCCGGAGCAGGTGGTCGGTGCTAAGCAAGTGCTGACTTCCTGAGAAAGGCAGGCTGAGCTTGGGGGAGAACAGCACAGGGGCATGAGCTGGAGCCCCCGGGAGGAGCCGGGCGTGAGGGGCCAGACACACGGACGCTGAGCGGTGGTCGAGCGGGAATAACGGGGCGACCCCGGGCGCTCTGCGTGTTCACCGGGCCCGGCCGGGGACGGACGCGTCAGGAAGCGGACAGCTGAGCGGAGAAGCGGCCCTCGCTGTCTTCCACGCGAAGTTCCAGAAAACTTTTCCACCCCGGGTTAGAATTCGTGGGAGATGAGTGGTGAACCGTCTGGGGAATAAACTCCCCGCGCTGCCCGGGGTTCGTCCCCGTGCTGCCTCGCTCTCGCCAGGACAGACACCGCCTGCGGCGCGGACGGACGCGACCTTCTGCCCCTCGGTCCCCCAGGGGGCGAGCTACAGCGGCCACGTGTTCTTCCACAACTGGGTCACCCCGGTAAAAGTCAGGGCGTTTATCTTACAGATGACAGCATTTTTTTTTATAATCATGTTATCTTTAAAAGTATTTACTAAGATTTAGGGAGAATGGTGTTGCCAAGTAACCAGTCTCCTTGGAAGAAGTGCGTCAGGCCGTGTGGAGCAGAGAAGGAAAATCAAAATTTCAAGAGAAAAACCTCTGCCAGAGCCAGCGCAGGGCCATCCGCGTCTGAGTTTGATGCTGCCTGAGAAGATGCGCTCGTTTCGATTTTTTTTTAATCTGATGTTGAGTCTGACAAAGGAGAGCAATGGGGAAGTATTGTCAACCCCCCCCCAATTACATACTAACCAAATACATCCACCACTGCTTATTGAAAAAGCATGACCATACCTTTCACTAATTCATTTACTAAACAAATAAATGCCCGGTGTTCTCAGGGCATGGTTTGACTGAAGAAAAGCCCTTACAATTAGAAAAATCAGTGTGTGCAGAAATAAGCTTTCATACAAAATTTTACCTGGCACTTCTCTAAGATTAGAAAGCATTTAATTTCATTTTATTATCCTTTGCCCAGTGACTAGGTCGTGTCCAGTTTAAACTCACTCTTCCCTTCAGTCTTTTCTGTCACCGCCAGCTACATCCTGTCTCCTTACTCCCTTGTTGTCTTGTGTCTGTCTGTCAAATCTGGATTCCACAGGGCATAGTTCGGTTTTCTTTATTTTCTTCTTTTCTCCTGGACAAAGGCAGGCTGCTCAACTGGCCCTTCTCACTGAAACGAAAGAAGAGAGTTTAATACCTTTAACAAAATGTTTCATTTTAGTTGTCAAAGTCATTCTGTTCACACATTGCATGTTATGCTGCTGATACAAGTTCTTCAGATGCAAGCAGTACTCCGTGAAGTTCTCTAGAATTTTCAGCATTCTTTTTTTTTTTTTTTTTTTTTTTTTTTTTTTTTTTTTTTTTTTTTTTTTTTTTTTTTTTTTTTTTTTTTTTTTTTTTTTTTTTTTTTTTTTTTTTTTTTTTTTTTTTTGAGACAAGGTCTCACTTTTTAGTTCAGACTGGCCCTGAGCTCACTATGTAGCCCAGGCAAGCCTGAACTCAGCGATCCTCCTGCCTCTGCCTCCCGAGTGCTGGGATTACAGGCGTGAGCCACCATGCCTGGCACTGTAGTATGTGGTATTAATGGCTTGTGGGCCTAAGTCACCACGCCCAGCATTGCATGTGGTTACCAGGATTGAACTCAGGGCTTTCGCTTGTGAGGCAGGCGCTGGAACCACTGAGCTAAATCTCCGGCCCAAATTTCAGCATTCTAATGTCTATTTTGTAGGGCTCAGCTCTATCATGTGTACTTGAAGGTCATGGAAAGCGAAGTCATTGGAGGGGAGGAAAAGTTTTAGATGATATGTCATCAATTTTGTGTGATCCAATATCAGATGTCAGTTACAGATACAACTTACAAACATCTGAGTTGCACTTCACAATGAATGGTTTTCACTTATCTTCTTGCTCTATATTGCATTTATTCTAGAGCATATCTGCATACATTAATGATATATAGATGATAGAGAACTACAGCAAAATTTTCAGCACACAAAAGTAAATATGTGATGTTTATGAAACAACTGCTGTTTTTCCAAACTATATCACCCCTCTTTTCATAATTTCCCCAAGTTTAGCTAAGCATATGATAAAAAGTATATTTTATAGCATCACTTCTGGTAAGGCAAAACCATGTAAGTCCTGAGAAATAGAGTGGAATATTCCAGAGTGTCCCCTGAAAGAAGCATATCCCTGGTTCCCTCACTGTATTACTGTCTGCTATTAATAAATCACAGCAAACCATTCTGAGCAGGACAGATAAATGCAAGCGCTTAGAAATGACTGACCAAAGGACAGAAGGACCTTGGGCTTCGGATGACTCTCCAGAGCAGAATTATCACAACAGTTCAACTTTTAGAAAGTCTACACAATAAAATCTATTCCTTTAACTGAATCATTTTAATGACACGCAAGCAAAGAAATGCCTTCTCCAAATTTTGTTCACAAGTGTGTTACAGAAGGAGATTCATTTTAAAGTATACCGGGGGGGGGGTCTTGAATGTGCTAAATAGACAGTCAACAAGGCTCTTATTCTGAGGGTGTCAAATGATGACACCTTCTGTAATTCTAATTTATGATCCATCCCCCTCACTTGAAGAAGAGATATTCCAAGAGAATAATTCCAAAATTGAATTAATTTAGTACTCTAAACATAAATTCACTAGAGTGATTTTTGAATGAATATAAACTACCAGTAATTCAATCATAGTTTGATGGAGATTTTGTTTTAGGCCTTAACTACATGTAAGTAAAATATCTGTGAATTTGAAGAGAAAAATGACTAGTTGGACTACAGTAGGTGTGGAAAAAAAATCAAAGAGTTCCACAACTCTTAGCATCTTTTTTTTTTTTTTTTTTTTTTTGCTTTTTGAGACAGGGTCTCGCTTTGTAGTTCAGGCTGGCCCTGAGCTCACTATGGTGCCCAGGCAAGCCGCCACGAACTCAGCAATCCTCCTGTCTCTGCCTCCTAAGTGCTGGGATTATAGGCGTGAGCCACCACGTCTGGCATTGTGGTATGCGGCGTTGATTGTTGGTGGGCATGTCTCCACGCCCAGCATTATATGTGGTTATCGGGGATCAAACTCAGGACCTTGCGCTTGCGAGGCAGGCGGCGGAACCACTGAGCTAACCCTCCGGCCCAACTCTTAGCATCTTATGTAACTTGTCTAGATCCTAGTTTTCTTATATATAAATGAGGAGAATATTGATATCTAGCCCAGGGCTATGGTGATTGAACAAGATAAGATATCTAGAGTCCTTAGCAAATATTTGCAATAGCGAAATAAATCAATGTTTGTTAGTGCACTTTTTGGCATTACTTTTGTTATTCTATAGTGTAAATGTGTATTTTTTATATGTTTACATATACATTAGATGTTTTATACATTTACATTTTACATTGCAGAAAATAATGAGATATTTTTAAAACCTGTCATCTCGGTAATCAGGTGTCTTGCTAATTGGATTGATTATAATGAAAAATAAGTTGACCAACAAAACTTTCACATGAGCACGGTAAGCAAGTGATTTCCAATTAAAGACACTACAAATAATTTATAAAAAGATAACAGTTTTGATGGAAACTGAATAATGGGAAAAATTTTCTAGTCAGATTTTGGTAGCCAGATTTGCTGAGTAACACAGTACAGTAAATGCATAGTGCTTAGAAAATTATTTTGCTTTATAATTGAGAGAGGGCAGGATAATTCTTTCAAAAAGCACAGGTTCTGGGCTGGAGATTTAGCTCGGTGGTTCCAGCACCTGCCTCGCAAGTGCAAGGTCCTGAGTTCGATCCCGGTAACTACATAGAATGCTGGGCATGGTGACTCACGCCCACCAGCAATCAATACCACATACCACAGTGCAGGGCGTGGTGGCTCATGCCTATAATCCCAGCACTCAGGAGGCAGAGACAGGAGGATTGCTGAGTTCGAGGCTTGCCTGGGCTACATAGTGAGCTCAGGGCCAACCTGAACTACAAAGCGAGACCCTGTCTCAAAAAAAAAGAAAAAAAAAAAGCACACGTTCAAAAAGCAAAGAAGATTTTGAACGACGAGCTGACAAATAGCAGAGGTAAGTGTGCTGTCACTTCCATCAGAATTGGAACATTAGAAGTGAACTCAAGGGCCAGGGATAAATAGAACTGTCTTTGGGTCGGTAGCCATGGTAATAGGAGAAGCAGCCATCAGCTTCCTGGGGCATCGTATGAAAAGCGACACGAAAACATCGATGAAAGAAATCTGAAGGAAAGCAAAGTGACTTAGATTTTACCACCGGATTCAATACAGATAATTTTTAGCTAACTGAAATGCAAATGGCCCACTTTCTTGATGAAGCAACCTGGATCTTGTTAGCAAACTACAAAGAAACAAACACTTTGTCAGTCACGTCTAGTCTCCGTGTAAGGAAAGGGCCAATTGTACCCTGCAATTCCAAGCTGGCTCTCTCTCTTGAGATGGGCTAGTTGGAAATCCTGAAACTAGTTCAAAGTCACTCAAAATTCTAAACGCAAATAACATATACCAGCGTTATTGCCAAGACTGTGCAATGTATTTCATGATTAATATCCTATACCTCCTAATAGGCCTTCCAAGAAATTAGGTGCTTAGAAAAATTATAAGAGGAATCTGAATCAAGAAAAAAAGAGCGCAGATTTAGTCAGCACAAAAGACAGACGCAGTAACACTGCAGTCATTTCACTTGACCTCTCTTTATGCAAATTAGGCCCATCTCCACTTTGCATAATCATTATCCTATATAGTGAACAGCAAAGTAGCTCTAAAGAAGACTGGTCGTGGTTAAAATTAGAGTGGGAGCTAAATACCTTCTATAGCGTTTAGTCTAATATTTGTGATTTACATTAGAACCCTTTCACAGGTTCCAGAAAGTGAACAAACGCTTAAACAACACGGAGGCGGGTGAGGATTTGGGAACGACAGGCAAAACTGGACAAGGTAGAGATGGGCCTTGTCTCACTCCCATTATGCCATGAAATTGCTAATAAACTAATACCACTTATAATAAAAAGTATAAAACGATCACAGCGGAAGGAGCAAAACGTGTGGGAGGATCCATGCCTAGGAGAGTTTAAGAAATTAAAATTTATCGGAGAAAGAGAGAGAGAGAATGGAATACTGATGACTGATGCAGCCAGTTAATAAAATTTAAAGATCAGAAAAAGCCTAACGCAAAGAGCTCATGAGCGTCTCAGGGCCTTTGGGAGGAGCGATTTCCGAAAGGCCGCACGCAGTCTAAATTGAAAGTAAGACTTGTATTTAAGAGCAATGGGATCAATTACAAGACAGTAAATAAAACTGTGACTTGTCCAACCCAGTATTCATACATGGAGAAATCCCAAAATCAGGCGTCTAAAATATAGACACATGCACACTAAAGTGGACCCTCCAGTTACGACCGTCCTGACTTATGAACAGTTTAGGCTTTGACCTGAATTTTAGTTGTGCGATTCAACCAAAGTCTTGCATTACAACTCAAACACTTACCAGGTGGTCTCAGATAAAGTTTTTTTTTTTTTTTTTTGAGACAGGGTCTCGCTTTGTAGTTCAGGCTGGCCCTGAGCTCACTATGTAGCCCAGGCAAACCTTGGACTCACAGCAATCCCCCTGCCTGTCCCTCCTGCATGCTGGGATGACAGGCGTGAGCCACCACACCCAGTATTGTGATATGTGGTACTGATTGCTGGTGGGCATGAGTCACCACACGAGTATTGTTATACATGGTTACTGGGGATCCAACCAGGAAACTTGCGCTTGCCAGGCAGGTGCCAGAACCACTGAGCTACATCTCCAGCCCTCAGATATAAATTTAAGCCTTAAGAAGTTCTGAAAGAAACATTACAACATATTCTCCTCTATGGCATTAACTGAGAAATCCTGGGCCCGTGTCTCTCTAAGGACAGCGTGATCTGCAGTATGTAGGAGACACACTTGGAAGGCTGTAGAGAAGCCTGGGCCTTCAATTGACTGACTTGAGCTACAACCAGCCCTTGAGAAGGAACTGAGTTTGTAAATCAAGGGTCCACTGTGATTACCATGAAAACTTTAGGTAAAAAGACCAGACCATCAGCAAACCCATGTTGCACAAAAGAGCAAAGCCGAACAACTCAGTCCCAAGTCCCCTAAAAGCCAGTTAACAACCACCTTCCACTTCAATGCATGTCAAAATGTGCAGTTTTAGATTTTTGTTTGGGGTTGTTTTGAGTTATGAAAGGGTCTCTACTCCGTCTATGTGTGCAGATGCTAGCTTTATTCATGGGGTCATTAGCTAACCATTTATTTAACCATTCAATCAAGATATCATGGAATGAAGCCTAAATTTGGTACAATGATACAGAGGCTCCAAATCCATATTCACACTGTACCTGGAAAATACTTTTGACAAGAAAAATGTGTGTCTTTTCCCTCCTTGCTTCTATCATGGCATTGGGATTTCCTTGCTTTTTTCCTTTCTCATCCACCTTTCCCCTCCTTCTTTTTCCTGAAATATTTTAAACAAAGGAGTTACTTGCTGCAAATTAGCATATAGGGTAGTAATTCAGCTAATCACTTTAAAGTTTAGCAATAAACTTAGTGATTTCAGTAAGGTCTTCAGACAAAATGTATGTCCCTTTTGTTACATTAAACATCTTAAAAATATTACCTTTAGATTCTCTAAACCCACATACATAAAGGATACATTTGAAACACATATTAAGTAATATAAAATAATACTTATGTAAAAGTCATAATTTATTTTGATTATCATCATAATATTTAATAGATCCCCAAATTCTCCAGATTTAATTTCCTGCATATATTAGAGAATTTTAGAGCTATGACATTTTATTTGTAATGTCTGCATTATTATCATGCATATTTTGGGGCAAAATCAATTATAAATGCATAGACTCTCATTCATCGGGATGACATTTCATTTTACCAAAACTTAGAGTTAGTATACACCAATTACGTTTAGCAAAACATTTCACCGTATGTGTTTTAGATTTTTAATTAACCAGTAACTGCCACTTAGACAATATTCACCACCTTCTAGACTCTATGAACCTTGTCATGACTATCTGAATCATACCTCCTTCCTTTTTGAATTTTTATTCCCATTTTTCAGATCAGCTGAAATGTAATTAGGTTAAGTTGCCTAGTCAAAGTCAGAAGCATGACAGTACTCTACACAGGATTCTTGATGAAGTTCACGGCCTGAGACCTGAAGCTTATTTCCCCAAATTCATTATTTGTTTGATGTGCCTTAGGCAATGTATCTAGATTGCCAATATCACCGGCAGCATCTAATTATGACTATAAGCTTGAACACAACATGCTTTGCTTCGCGCATACAGCATCTATGTACTCAGCCAAATAGTTCATTAGCGCCGCGGGCTGGCAGCTCACCTTTCTCCTCATGGCAACTAGACTGTCAATCTGAGGGGAGGCCGCCACCCCCGCCCGCACCCCATTATGCACAGCACCCGCCGGGGCTGTCCCTCCTTCAGCTGACAGAAGCGGCTCCCGAGGCCCTGACATCCGCAGCTGCCTCGGACAGCTCCCAAGAGCAATACAATTAGGAGACGAGAATGTATTTTATTTTGCAGTGTACACTTGCTCTCATTTACGTTTTAAGTTATATTTAGGACTGTTCACACTCTGTTATGTGCAATGGATATTCTGTCCCCATCTCGGTAGAGGTTTAAAAATGAAGAACTTGTCACAACGTGAATCTGGACGTTTACAGCATCCACCCCCACACGCAGAGGAGGTGCAGAAGTAAAAAGCGCGTTTTCCTGTTTACTTGTTACTAATGTTTTACCGGAATATTCAGTTTAACACTGACCTGACATACGTTCGTATATCGTGACCATAATTTTATGTTTTAACAGCAACTAATTCTCCATTCTCGGAACTCCCTGAATCCTGACAGTTCCCTCCAGCTGCAGACGTCGGGCACACCAGGCCCTCGGGGACCCCTCCCCCGGCAGCAGCCCACTTCGCACCGCTGCTGGTCGGTGAAGATTCCGGGTGTTTCCTCTCAACGCTCTCTTTCAGAAGCTCTTCTGGTCCTCTCTCTCTCTGCGAGAATGCTAGCACTTCCCAGCGCGGGGCTACGGGGCTGAGTGAAATCATGTTTTTCGTTTAGAAACCGAATCTCCTTCCGAGAGGTGCTTCAGAGCTCTAGAATGCATGCCCGTGAGAAGGCGGGAAAGTCGGGCCATTTACATCCTTGTCCGTCAGGCCCTTAAAACCGAACCTGCGGGAATGAGCTCTCGCACATGCGGGCTCTCTTCTGCTCGCTCTCTGCCTCTGCCTCTGCCTCTCTCTCTCTCTCTCTCTCTCTCTCTCTCTCTCTCTCTCTCTCTCTCACACATACACACACACACACACACACACACACACTCCACTTCTTTCTCCTTCTGTCATAAAATATCTACCTGAAATCAAGAAATGTTTGGAGGTCACAGATACGTAAATACTATATCTTTTCTCTGGCAGGAGAAACTTTTGATGTAAATGAGTTCTAGAGTGTCTGATACATTTTGTGAAATAGGAAATATTCAAAGGGAATGTGGAAGGGGAAAGTGATGAGGGGAAAGAATAAATATGATTTGGAAAGAAAAAGAAAGCACATATATATAGGGGGTGGGGGTTGTGGGTGGATAGAGATATGGGTAAAGATGAGAATTAGCTCACGTCATATACTGGTACAAATTCCCCAATGCTGAGTATGAATGTGAGCTATATATAAAATGTACCAATAAAGAATTTAATAATAATAATAATAATGAAAGAAATCTTTGGAGCATAAGGTTACTAAATTGGAAAATGCAATGTTTTCAGTGAAAACATGTAAAATATCATGCCTTAGTATATGTAAGATAGATATCCTTTACATAAAAATACATTAAATTGTTATATTATTATATAGAGAATGGTGTATATTTTGTATTATATATTTATAGCATTTAAGAGATAATTTATAGAACTGCACATATCTTTTATATATGCTATACATACATATATATATACACACATATATATATACATATATATATGGAATATAGTAGTACTGTGTAAAAATAACAGGACCTAGATAGGATAAGACACGAATCAGAAATAATTTAACCATCAAAAGTCTGAAAATTTCAGTAGATTATTTTCAGAAGTCTTGGCCAACAGATAACGTGTTATAAAGCGGGTTTCTCAATTGCAGTGAGAACCTGACCCAGCCGAGAGGTCCTTGGAGGAAAGGGGCCTGCCAAACAGGAAGCGGTGACGCTAACGTGTCTCTTCTTTGCAGGCTGCTGCCTGCAGCGTGTCAGTGCTCATGACTCACTGTGGTGCGGACTCTAAGACTTGGACAGGGGGCCCTCGGACAGAACTATTGCTTTTCTGAGGAGTCTAATTTTTAAACAAAGCCTCAAAAATCAGAGGTTTACAGACAAATGTTGCCTATGTGAGTCAAAAATCCTCAATATTGTTCCCCATGGTAGGCATTGGGAAATGAGTTTAATCCACTTTTTCTCAGTCCATCCATCTGTAAAATTACTATTCTGATTATTAAACATCTCTAAAGTATCCACCATGTCCCAGGCACTGAATATAACATGTATAAAGACATTGTTTGTGCCCTCTAGGAGCATAATGAAGCTTACCATGACTTCTAGGAATATCTTGGGGATTGAAATACTATTTTAAAGTGCCAGGAGCTACTCAGAAGAAATGTGCTGTATAATTACAGATATCATTATAGATGAATGGGCATGTTCCATTACACACTAGAATTGGTTACCAAGAGACCTTGCACTCTTTTTCCCTGGAGAACTTTAAAAATAATACAGCAGTACCAGATACACATCTGCATAGAACAGTTTAGGTGGAACAGTGCCTAACTGAAGCCAGAAGCTTTACAGAGGGAAAAGAGTGAAATCTCAAATTATACCAGCATTAGTGTCTTATAAAAGATCAAAGTTGAAAAGATACGGGACAAATAAAAAATCAAGTTGAAAAGCAGGAACAGCTCATTTTTGAGTTAAGAACCAGCTGGAGTATTCAGGTTAAATATAATGATGTCTCTTTATCAATCACCAAGTGTTGGCCTTTTTTTTTTTCTGTTTCTGAAAGCATTTGAGTATTTTAAAGTCATTACTAAAACAAAACAAAAATAAAGCTAGACTTCTGCAGATTGAAAAGCACATACACTCAGACATAGGATTCCTCAGACACAACTCAGGGCAAATGCTCACAAATAATAAGAAAATACTTGATTTGAGTTTAATTTGGAGTCATTTGCTCCTTTCTCAAAAAAGAAAAAATTTAATGAAAGAATGAGCAACTTATGACCTTCACAGAAGGATAACAGGGCTACCTGTTGGCAGAATTAATTATTGACTCAAAGACTGTGAAATAGCCTTCAACAGAGTTATTTTCACAATCTCTAGAAACTCTTTCTTCCCTGGTATTATCACCATGACAAATTGACAGGAGCCTTTAAAACATTATCTATTATTTCTGCATCACAAGCCCAGTGGACCAGGTCAATCAGCTTGGCTTGTCGATTCTAGCCCTTTCCTCTGTCTGACTTGTGTGAAAATGCAAGCTGAGCTCGGAAGAGCCCTGGGTTACAAACAGGGAGAACCAGATTCTCCTGGTAGACTTTGTGACCACTGTGACCAGGAGAGTACTTTTCTTTCTCTGGGCCACAATTTCTTTGTGTTTGAAATGAAAGCATTGAATAAGACAATTGCATACTTCAGTCCTTTTAGTTATAAAGTTTTTGATTCTGTAGCACCTTTTTTTTTTT
>PVIC010041621.1:0-16113 GCA_004025085.1 Thryonomys swinderianus | reverse complement strand
TGGTATGTGGTATTGATTGCTGGTGGGTGTGAGTCTCCACGCCCAGCATTGTATGTGGTTACTGGGATCGAACTCAGGACCTTGCACTTGTGAGGCAGGGGCTGGAACCACTGAGCTAAATATCTGGCCCCAATGATACATTCTTAATACATTCTGTCCTTAAGTAGCCTATGGCTCAAATATATTTGGAAAAATACACCCATTTCTAAAGCTCATCTGTATGACTACCTATAAGCTATCATATGCATGATGGTCTGATATGTCTTCAGATTCTGGAATGAGATTGTTTCAGGGTTGAAATGAACCCACTATATCTTATCCTTTCCTGACCATACAGTCACCCCTTTGGTTCTTCTCAGCCACTCTTTGTATATGATTCTTAGCATCATTGACACTGCTGACAGCTCTTGCTTGAAAACAGAAATCTTAATTAACTTAATCAACCTGCTGTGGGGCTACAAGGTATGCTGTGCTGTCACCAGGCATTCGTGATGTACAGCTGGCCATGAATAGAACTCTTTTTCAGCTCCTCTGGCAGGGCCACCTGCTTTCTGTGCTATATTTCCTGCCAGTGAGCTCTGTGACCTTCAGCACCTAAAACCAAATGATTAGAGAATTGGGAACTTTATGCCAGGGGCTCAGTCTCTGTAGGTGTGTCTGTCATTGCAGAGAATCTGGATGTGCAAGAGAAGAGCTTCCGAGAGAAATGTTGGCTTAACCTACAGATATCAAGAAAAGATCCTATTTGCATACAGGATAAAAAGAGGTTCAAGGTCAATCATTCCCTTTCTAGTCCTGTACAAGTAGAATGTGGCCAATGTGTTCCTCAAACTAACAAACATTTTATGACTTCTCACCCCGTTTGTAATTAAAGAAGAGAGAAAAGCAAGCAATAAGATAAATCTAAGTTAAAAACCAGATGAACTTATAAAGGAAGAATTTAAAATTTATAGTTTTCAGAAGTGCCATCCAAAATAACATGAAAATTATGAAATTCATAAAGATAAATCTGAAAAAAGGATTTATGAGATAAACCTGTAAAACATTTCTGAGAAAAATTAAATAAGTTCAAAATAAATGGAGAAATATATCATGTTCATTACCCAAAGGCTGAATATTGTGAAAATGTCAATTCTTCCTAAAGTGATCTTCAGATTCAGTGTAATGTCACACAAAATCCAATAGAAATTAACAGATTGATTCTAAGATTTGTATCAAAGCACAAAAAACCTAGAATAAGTAAAACAAAGTTGAACTAATTTTACTCATCTTAAGATTTGTAAAGTTACAAGAATTTCAAAGATTGTGACAATGGTATAAAATAGATGAAAGGAATGGAATGAAAAATCTAGTAATAGATCCATAGACATATGGACAACCAACTTTTGACAAAGGTTTCAAAAGGAATTAAATGGAGAAAGTATAATTTTTTTCAACAAAATGTGTAGGCATAATTAGACACTCATATATAAGTTTATGAACTTTGAGCTATATTTTACACAGAATATAAAAATGATCTCAAATAGGTCATAGACCCACAAGTAAAACCACACACAAGTACAAAACTTGGGATAAATCTCTGTGACCTTGAGTTAGTAAATATATCTTAGATATGAAACCAAAGATAAGATCCATAGAAGAAAAAAGTAATATTTTGAACATTATACAATTAAAATATATAGCCTATTTATTCCTTCCCCTCATCACATTCCCACATCAAGTTTCCTATAGAAATTTTGCACTCTATAAAAGCTGTCATACTTTCTAAAGCTCATTTGCATCTACAGGTGTTCATGTCAAAGAGAAGATCCGGTAATGTGATGAGGGGAAGGAATAAATATGATACAGAAAGAAAATAAAAGAGCATGTATAAAGGGGGTGAGGAGGGGTGGGTGAGTAGGGATATGGGTAAAAATGAGAATTAACTTGTGTCATATACTGGTATAAATTCCCCAATGTTATACATGATTTTGATATGTATATAAATTGTACCAATAAAGAATTCAATTTATAAAAAAATTCTAAAAAATATATATATAGCCTATATGAACACTGCTAAAAGAATATTAAGACAAGCAGTAGATCAGAAGAAAAATATCTGAAATAGTGTCACTTTCCTTATTTCTGATTAAAGACATAAATCAAAATATATTTTGAAAACTGAATAAGAAAATAACTTACTTTCAAATATTCAGAAGAGATTTCAAAACATTCTGAAATTTAAAACATTTATATAGGAGAACATTGTCATAATCAGTGACAAGAAAGAATGCACCCACACTGAGCTCTTCGGAATCACTGTCCCAAAGAGCTGCAATAGGAATAGTAAAAACAGGGAGTTCTGACCTTGAGAAAGTTTCCACCCAACTCACTGTTTCAGGTGAAGGTTCTTAATTTCCCAAAGAAAATACAAAGATGGAAGTAAGCATATGGAAAAATATTCCACATCATTAGTCACCAAGGAAGTGCTAGTTAAAGTCACAATGAGATAGTACTGTGCACCTATTAGAAGAGCTAACATTGATAAAATTTGCCATATCAATGTTGACAACAATGTGGAATTTTTATATGGGGTTGATGAAAATGTGATTTGGTACAACTATTTTAGGAAGAAGAAACTGGCAGTTTCTTAAAGAGTTAACCATAAGCTAAAATATATTTTCACACCCATATTGCTAGGAGCATTCTTCACAGTAGCTTTGAGGAACTTGTAGTAAAAACATGTTTATTTCTCAACTCTATCCCATTCATAAGTCTGTCCTTATGTCAGTATCTCACTGTCTCTATTGCTGTAGTTTTGTAGTACTTTTTTTTTTTTTTTTTTTTGAGACAGGGTCTCGCTTTGTAGTTCAGGCCAGCTCTGAGCTCACTATGTAGTCCAGGCAAGCCTTGAACTCAGCAATCCTCCTGTCTCTGCCTCCCAAGTGCTAAGATTACAGGTGTGAGCCACCACGCCCAGCACTGTGGTATGTGGTATTGATTGTTGGTGGGTGTGTCTCCATGCCCAGCATCATATGTGGTTACTGGTTTCGGACTCAGGACCTTGCACTTGTGAGGCAGGCACCGGAACCACTGAGCTAACCCTCCGGCCCTGTAGTAAGTTCTGAAGTTGGAACATACTTATCTTCTACCTTTGATCTTCTTTCCAAGATTATTGCTTATTTTTGAAACTACATTAAATCTGTGGAATACATTGCCAAAAGAGGAAATCCAAAAGTTTTTTTAATAAACCTCTCTGAATACTGTATGTACTGTTATAGTGAGTGTCTTTAGTAATACAAATAAAAGTCATTTTCAAAATGGGACTGAGAATGGCAAGACCCTAGCTTTTGCATTTAAAGAATTTTCCTAAATTGTCCTTTAGCTATCTAGTTTGGTAAGAGGTATCGCCATTATTTTCATACTTCATGAAAAACTTCATTTTAACTTTTTTTTTTTTTTTGAGACAGGGTCTTGCTTTGTAGTTCAGGTTGGCTCTGAGCTCACTATGTAGCCCAGGCAAGCCTCAAACTCAGCAATCCTCCTGCCTCTGCCTCCTGAATGCTGGGATTACAGGTGTGAGCCACCACGCCCGGCACTGTGGTATGTGGTATTGATTGCTGGTGGGCGTGAGCCCAGCATTGAATGTGGTTACCATGGCTCGAACTCAGGACCTTGCGCTTGCGAAGCAGGTGCTGGAACCACTGAGCTAGCCCTCCAGCCCTCATTTTAACTTATAATCACTTTTGGGTATCCACTGGAATCTGCTGCCACATGTCAGGGAAGAACATCTTACCACATTCCCGTGAAGCCCGTTACCAGGATTTCTTATTGAGAACTGTGGGTCTCAGTGTAAGGTCTTTGAAGATAAGGATGATCTGAGAAGAGTTCTAGCAAATCCAACCATGGACCTGTGAAGAACAGCCTGAGAATATGAAATCGGCATGCACTAAAGCTGGCCTTCCTACAGGTTGTTCTGTCTTTCAAGAGATGCCTTTTGTGGTTTAGGGCCTTGAAAATCATTGATATGTAAAGGGAAGTGTCGAAGCAAGGAGAATTAGACCAATAATGACACTCTCTATAAACTTTTTGATCTTTATCTTTCATAAATCCCCAGTGTCTTTACTATGTATCTGTTCTTTGTCTGCAGCGCCTACAGGGAAAAGCAGTCTTCCTGACCAGGAGACTGGAGTACAAACCAGAGAGACAAACCAGAGGGGAGGACTGGACAGACATGCCAGGACAGAAAATCAGCCCTTTATGAAACAAGTCTCCATCCTACCTCTGCTGTGTTGGACTCCAAGCTAAACCAAGAAGCAATTATGCAGAAATGGAAGGGCTTGTTGTTGGCTGAAAATCACCAAAAATAGAAAATTCAAGACTGCTAATGCGCAAGTAGTAGTGTCGAAGAGCAAAATGTTTTAAAAGAGGGTCTTATCGTAGTCATTGTCAAGATCACACCCACACTCAGCCTTCAGTGCCAGCTGCAGCAGGAACATTAATATGCGGCTCTGGCTTTAGGAGACTCCCATCCAACCCACTGTTTTACCTAAAGGTAAAACACCAGAACTGCACCATTCTTACTCTTGGCCTTAAGGAGGGAGCTGCTGTCCAGGACAACCTAACACCTTCATTTGGAGAAGACATAAGTCGGAGACCTCTGAAATACAAGGTTCTAGCTCTCTTTGAAGTGGTTTGCCAGACTTCTATGGTCTCATTTCAGCACCATGTGTAGATTGTAGGCTTATCTTAAGCAGCATAATCCCTGTTCTCTGGACCAATGGGCTCTGAGCAAAGCTCAGCAGTTCAATTTCAACGCCAGTCTTTCTGCCCAGCCAGTTTCCCTTTTATGGTTCCTGTTTCTACAATGAATATGTGAACATCAGCCTCTTAGCACTTTGCAGTTGTAAAATGATTAGTGCAACCTGTGTTCTATGATACCGATAAGGTACCAGGATTAGTATTTAGGGTCTACAGGCTACTTCCTAGCTACTTGCTTCTGACAGCCAGTGTTCCTGACCAGCTTCCATTTTCCATTTATTACATATATCTTAGGTCCCTTTCCTTCTAGATCACTCAGATCTTGCTATTTATTACATATACCTTCCTCATCATATGGTGCCTACCAGTGGATTATACAAGCAAAAAGCAGGTCAAATTTTAATAAATTTAACTTTTGCGAGAAGTATGTCCCTGAGATTGATAAGGCTACATTATGGTCACATGGCTTCACTAAATAAACAGCATGGATTTAAAAATAAAAAGAATCATATCAAGGTGATGTATGTATACCCATGTTTATAGCAGCTCACTTTATGATTGCTAAATCTTGGAAACAGCTGAAATGCCCATCAACAGGAGACTGGAAAAAGAAGATGTGGTTTTTCCATAGGATGCAATATGACTGAGTTGTAAAGAATGATAAATTTGAGTCATTTATATTCAAGTGGTTATACCTTGAGAACATATTTGCAAGTGAAATAAATAGGACACAAATGTGTAAATATCATATCTTTTCTCTAGTATGAAAAGCCATAGGTGTAAATGAAATGTATGCATGACAGATAATGTGATATAGGAAGAAAATACGCAAAAAGAAAAGAGAAAAGGTGGGTAGGGTAAGCAAAATAAGAGAAAGAAAAAACTTGATAGTTTAAGAAAAGGAAACAAAGCTCATGCATATAGGGGGTGGAGGTTGTAAAAATAATTTCTAAAATTCAGATAGATTGTGATAATGGTCATGGACCTTCAGGATATTGAATCTTAAATATGAACTGGAATTTCCTCTACAAGGAAACTCTGTCTAATGGGAATTAAGAATGCTACCCATCCCAATATGCCTAAAACACAGAAGAGAAGTTGAAGTAGACTTGCCACTAACTATCAGGTTTAAGAAATAAGCAGCAAGAGCAGGGATTAGCTCAAGTGGTATTGCACCTACCTTGGAAGTAAAAGGGCCAAGTTTGAGCCCTGGTACCACCAAAAAAGAAAAAAGAAAAAAAGAAAGGAAGAAAGAAGCAGCAAGAAGAGAATAAGAATAAAGAGTGAAGGAAGAGCATATAATGCCCTGTGTCTACTCTATCCCTAATGAAAAGATATGATGTTCTTCAGTTCCTTTTTGTCAACAAATGTTTCTAAGAGTCTTACAAACATTGGGCTCTGTTCTCAGCACTGACAACACAAGAAAAAAATTTAAAAATCTCTCACCTCTGATAAAAGTCTCATTGAGAGATGCAGAAAATAAACCCAACAAATGATGGAAGTACTACAGAAATAAGGCAAGTATGGAGATACTGGGGTCATTATCATGTTAAGTAGGGTTGTCAGGTAAGCTTGGCTGGGCAGGTGATAGTTAAGGAAGTCTCCAAGAGAGGTGACAGAGTGAGTCATGAAATCATTTAAGGTAATTGTTTCAGGCAGGAAAAAGTGCTGTGGCTGCAGGATAGGCACTTAACTCTATGAGGATCATCCAGAAGAATAAGCACAGTGAACAGGTATTTCCTCATAGTAGACAAAGATGGAAGCAAGGTATGTAGAGTCTTCAAAGATGAATTCAAGGGCCTAGTATAGAGAGTCTACAGAATTTTTTATAGTCATCCGAGCTAAGATACCAATGTACCACATTTACTCACTGACATCACAAAAAGACCTCTGAGATATTAGCTGAAGGAAATGCACCACCAAATAGAATACTGCAACATCATAATCAGCATATAGGAAATGACAGAAATAAGTCTCATACTTTTCTGGATAGATACAGACTGAATTTATAGTTTTTGTGCATGAAATCACTGGGTTTGGATCTCAACTTATCCATGCTTTGGGAACCCTCAGAAAGAGTGCTCTCAAATTTAATTTCATTTTTACTTTATGGGTTTTCAGATACAATGCTAAGATTTTCCACAGACAGAATAGTGGAAATACCACAAAAAAACTGTGTTCTTCCTGAATACTTATCTGACTTGGTGACAAAAAGAAAAAGAAAATTGAAATACACACTAATAAAATTATAGAACTCCAAAGTCATGTCACTTAAAACTCTCAGGAAATAATGAGCTTCCAAGGAATAGAGGCCACAACTCAGAAATCATTTTGATACTCGTAACCTTTAAGTGGGGCATTACTCATAGTATAATTATGTCTGGGGTCCATTTGACACTCACAGCTTCATTTCCTCAGTTCCAAAGATTACTAATTTGTCTTCAGCTTTTGTTCTTACTTCTAATTACTATTGCTATAGGAGAAATAATAAAGCAGGAGATAAGGACATTTTATTTCTGATTTAAAGAACTTCCTGGCCTTTGCAAAACACTTTTCCCCTCTGCTACATTTCTATTTCACTCTTACGCTGATGACAAAAATACTTCCCAGGAAGAGTCTGTCTTTTTGTAGACCTCATGTGGTCATGATGGAAGTAGGAATGAGAATAACCTTGAGACTTTGCATCATATGGTGTTTTTATTTCCACTATTTGAGGTAATTGAATACCATAAGGGGACAGAAGAAAGGTGACGGAGGGAAAAGAGATGAAAGTTGTTAAAAATAAGGTGAACCTGTCATAGAGTTTCCAATGTAAGCCTCTTTTTAATTTCTTCTAACCTTTAAAATGAATTATTTGATATAAATAACTCTGTTATAACAAATTTTTTCTTTAAGTCACATAGATTTCTTTTGAAATCAAGGCCTAAATTGGGGGCCATAAACCTTTGTTTAGTGTTATTCAGGAAATTTCTGATGTCACCTCTTTGAATTCTGATTATCAAATAAATATATATACACATATATTTGAGTCTTATATAATCAATATGCTTTTAAGAAGCTCACCTTTTTTGTTTGTTTGTTTGTTTTTTTGAGACAGGGTCTCGCTTTGTAGTTCGGGCTGGCTCTGAGCTCACTCTGTAGCCCAGGCAAGCCTCGAACTCAGCAATCCTCCTGTCTCTGCCTCCCAAGTGCTGGGACTACAGGCGTGAGCCACCATGCCCGGCTAAAAAGCTCACCTTTATACAGACCCATAGACAAGGTGTCACTTCTGATCAGTTGCCTTGAGGCAGAAATGGGATATGGATAGACCTCCTTTTAATGGAAAATATTTACAAAATAACTTCACTCTGAGAATAGTAGGAAAAAAGTCACTGCCTTTTATTCATTAAATAATTCAGTATCTGTTAAAAATAAGTACAGTGCTGGAGATTTAGAAATAAATGAATATGACATAGTTCTTGCCTTGAAAAGCTGTTACCTGAATTGGGTATCGGAGGGAAGGTAAGAGTTCTCCAGCAGCAAAGGAAGAGAGAGAATTCCAGGTGAAGAAATATCATTTTCATTAGTACAGAAATGTGAAATACCCTAGAAACTTCTGAGAGTGAGCAAAGCTTCAGAGTAATTGGAGCACATGACTCAGGGAGAAAAAGTAGAAGTTAAATCTAAGATGATGAGTGAAGAGGTAGCAGGGTATAGTGGCTGACAGAATCTGTCCTGGGTTTAAACCTTTAGTCCTTCATCAGCTAGTTATATCCTCTCTGTGTACCATATTTCCTCATTTATAAAATTCAGTGATAATACTTCACCAGTCTTAAGAGTAGTTCCTGGTATAGTGTACCAAATTAAGGCACTAAGAGTTTATCCTGAGAGATTGTGACAGGCAATGATGAAATGGTACCAGCAGTGACCAATTTCTAGAGATGTTTCTCAAGTATTTTTGACATACTTGTCAAGAAATTAGACTGGAGCGAATGAAGAGAAGAACAGGAAGTGCTTTAGTCAGTTTTCTGTTACTATAATAAATACAGGAGATACTAAATTTATAAAAAGAAAAGATTTATTTTGGCTTACAGTTTTGGAATCTTCAGTCCCTCATTGGTTGACTCCACTGGTTTTAGATCTGTCCTGGGGCAGTACGTAATGACCAGGTACATAGCAAAACTGTTCAATTCAACCAGTAAGCAAACAAGAGAGGTGAAAGAGAAACAGATCATGATCCCATAATCCTCTTCAAGGGCATACAACCAATGACCCAAAATCTCCTTTATACCATCTTCCACTAGTATCAAACTAGAGAATAAATCTTCAACACATGGTCCTTTGAGAGATATTTCAAATCCAAATGACAGCAGGAAGGAAGAGGCCAAGCATAGCAATTATATTTCTAACTTGAGAAACACTAAATGGTATTGCTAACAATCAAGTTCAGAATAGAAGTGGAGACTTATTTAGCACACACTGTGTTCAGGGATCCCACATAATAGCCAAGCAGATAATTAACATGCAGTCAGCAATAAGAAAATGGAGTTTAGGAAATAATACACATGATAGATTGGAAGTTGACTGAATCGAAAAGGAACTTTAAAGTGAGAGTATGTGGAGAGTATATGTGTCAACTTCAGTGTGTTGACATTTTGAGGTGGATAATTCTTTGTTGAGGGTGATGCCATCTATATTTTAGGATATTTAGCAGTATTCCTGGCCTCTATTCACTTAATGTTAATGGCACTTTTACCCTTATTTGAAACAATCAAGAGTATCTTCAAACATTACCAACCACATCTGAGGAGCCAAAATTATATTGTCTGAAGAGCCACATGTATAAGGTAAGGGTCTTGCAGAAGGATGCATGGGCAAGTTATATGTACTGAAAACCTCAGTTTCTGAACCCATTAGTGGCGTATAATTATATCAGTTGCACAGACATTGTTGTGAAAGTCATTTGAAGTAGTCGAGCACTAAGCAAATGATACTATGACCCACAGTTTAAAAAAGTCTACATAGGAAACTGATGACATGATGGGATTTTGAAGACTTCTTATTATGGAATGTTATTCATCCTCACAAAATATATTTTTCCATCTCTTCAACAGTCATTCCTGGCACCACAAGCAAACTCATCATCAGATGACCATGCAGAATAGCAAGGACCCACGCTGTTTTTGCACAAGGATCTACTGGCTGTTTCACTGAATGAATGAACTCTAGTCTCACTCATTTTATGTTTCTCTGGGGTTTTTTTCTTTTTCTTTTCTTTTCTTTTTTTGATCCTCTTCTAGCTCCAAAATGGGAAAACTGAAGCAAATGACAAAATATATGTTCATTACTATCCATAAATCTTGACTGTCACAGGTACTGAAAATCAGTCCTAGGTATCAGGTATTTTACTGTTTCTTGAAAACATTATTTTAAAGGCAAACAAAAACAAAATCTGAATGCCGGGTCCTGTCATCAGTAACTCCATTACACTCCTGCTCTTGGCCCTTTACCACATATAGTTGAGCTATATTCCAAAGTAATTGTCTGAGCATTGACTGGCTCCTGGAAATCAAGTGAACTTGCTTCAGAAAATGATATAATCCTTATCTAGAAATCGTTTCCCACAGCCTCTGCCTTTGGAAGTAACTATTAGTAAAACCAAAATGTGAGATGTATGTATATAAATTGTACCAATAAAGAATTCAATTAAAAAAAACAAAGTGTTTCTCTCCTTATTTCATGTCTGTTACTCCTTATGGCTTAATCTAGGACTTGTTGACTGGTTGTCCCTGCCCACCTCTTTATTTTTCTCCTTCCTCTCCCCAACCAAATAATCTCAAAAAGCAAAGCTTTATGTTGGGAACCAAGAGACACTGGCCATTCAGCCAACAAAATTTGTTATCTAGCTAAGGTTGCAGGTGACTGACTGGCTTTGAATGTCTCTGCTTGCTGAACCTGCAAAGATCCCACTTCCAACTCTACCAGCTTCTAATGGAAAATTCCTGAGCACATGAGGGTCAGCCGACAGGCATGCTCCCCTGGGCACAAGGGCCTTGGTGTTCAGCCAGCCACTATCATTAAAAGAAGAGGCTTTTATGTTACTTTTTGTTAAGTTCACATTTCGGGCAGCTTTGGATTATAATGGTGATTATTTTTTCTCCAAGGCCAGGCCTCCACTCTCACATCTTTGGTGGAATGTGTTAATAATTTGCTCTAGGGAGATGAAAGCCTCCTTTGATACAAGTGGAATAAACACATGGAACATTGCTCAAAGGTCTCATTTCTACAATAGGGGCCCAGGTTTTAGATTGAATCACCTTCCATTGCCTCTGAAGAGCCTTCCTACTTCTAGAGCTCAGAAAAACGCAAGCATCTACTCCAGGAATCCAGGCATCTACTCCAGGCAGTTGGCAGCCAACAAGGGCCGTCACTAACTATTGGGGTAAATATTTACATCTTGAAACCAACCTAAATAGTGATGATCCTTCTGGATGGAATTACTCTGTGTGGCTAGAAGGTCTTTCTATTTGCCAAATGAAGACGTATTTCAGGAAATCATAGTATACTAAGGTAGAACATCACTGCAACTAATGTCTATTTTTTACATGAGGATATGGACACTCAACTTTGTTCATGACTTCTCTGAAGTCACATAAGTCTTCCAATACCCAATATAGCCTGTTCTCAAGTACCTGTGTTATTATATTCTTTTGGTCCCAAATACTGGTAAAAGTAACGATTTTAGGTATGATGTGAAAATAAACAATGGATACTATAATATTTGTTTTAAGTAAATGAGCAAAAAGTCTATATATTTATAGTTATATATTTTTCATTTAATTTTATAAATGTCTAAAAATGGTTGAGTATTTCTGTTTACAATGGCTATCCCATTAATATTAGATTTCTACTAATACCAACTCTGTCTTTTCTGGCAACACAAATTCATATAATTTCCCTAGATAATCAGGATGAATTTTCTCTGCATAAGTTTGCAAGTTTCTTTTTCCTCCCTTTTTCTTTTGAAGTACCCAAATATCTATTTTCAGCTCTGTGTGCCAAAGGTCATTCTACTATTTGTTTTCCCAAACCTTAAACATGACAGTAATATTCTTTTCAAATTTTGTGGCTTTGATCTTCATTATCTTAACATTCAAGATACATAGGCCTTTTTTCTTCAATCTACAAAGGGCTAAAACATGTTTTGGCTCAGACCTGAAGAGACTGAGTTCACCTCTTCAGTGTCTGTCAGATTCTTTCTTTGCAGCGATTTGTCTGGGTGTTCTGAGGCCACATTCCTCAGAGATACCTCTTCCTCCTCCACCTCTTTTCTCCCCCTCATACCCGTTCCTCCATCTCACACACAGTCCTTTCTAAAACACAGAATTCAAGAATTATTTGAGGGAAATCTCAGCTACCAGCCAATTGTCGGTTTCCTAGAGGTTAGGAATTTCATCTCAGAGACAGAATTTAATTTGTCTTTCTAAACTGGTGTCTTTTCCAAAACTGAACTGTCTCTGAGAAAAATCAGTATTATTTTTTATCTCCTGGGAATTAATGACATCCTTCCCCTTAACAGCTGGCAATCATGACAGTTTTAAACTTCTCCTTGAAACTTACTGAGGTCAGTTCCTTGGCCATTTACATCCACAAAATGTTAATGTTCTTGGATTCTGTCCTAAAACCATACCCTCGCTGTATATCTTTTTGGAGTAAGCTTCCTTTACCAGTTACCCCCATACAAAGATGACCCTAAAATGTTTTCGGAGAAGGTGTTATCCAGGATGGATTTGGCTGTCCAAACCACCAGTAGGACATGCAAAGAGATGGGTAGCTTTTCTTAGTCAGCTGCAGAGTGTCCATTCAGGCACTGAAAAACCCAATCACTTTTTGTGTGTTTCTTTTTCATCAATACCTGTCATCTCCCACTTACTAAGCAAATTGGTTTGGTTTCTAAATACAGTCTGTTGAACACTGAGTGACAAATTTGGATGTAACTAGTGAGTGCTTTTCCACAGAAACTCCAAGAAACATCTGTGAATTCATCCTTGCTTAAGCAAGACAAAGCACTCAATGAAATAGTAACCAGGCTGAACACCCGGGACTTACCATAGTTTACTCAGCACTGTTGCTGCTACTCTCTAATACAACTTGTCACTTCCCCAGGTCCTGTCCTTTACTCACTTCCCAACAGGATACAATATGGGAAAATAAATATGATGATTCTAGTAAAGGTTTATTTGTGTTTATATCATTGCTTTTCACCCATGGATCCTCAAAAGTACAAAGCCAGGAGCCCAGTGATACTATTATCACCTTGTAACTCATGGACTGACTGATAATAGGACTTGTTTCCCACCTGTGAAACTGCAGAAGTTAAGTGATTAGTCTGAGACCAGAGAGGCAGTAAACCACAGCAGAATTCAGCCAGTTTCTGTCTATGGTGTTATCTCCAGACATCATCCTCTGTTAAACACTAGATGGAATAGTTGTTGATACTCACTTTTAATTGATCCCTGGCTGAGGCTTTCCAAAAAAGGAAAGGCTAACACAGCACACATTCCTTTGAGCTATAGTTTCTTCTGAATCAAATCAACTTTAGGACTAACTCTTTGAGAGAGTTAAAAAGAATTCATCACTCAATATACATTTGTTACCTGTGTGGGGACTTGCATATAGGAAAACAAAATGTTTTTGTAAAATATGCTAACAATGTCAACTACAAAGCAAAGATATACATGCAGGAAAATCATAGTTCCAAACAATACATAATTAAACACAAAAACTAGCGGTTCACTTCGTAGGTACTAAAGGATTTCCAAGGATGAGAAATGAAAAGGAACTGAAGAGCTTTGAGAAGATTCAAAGAAGAATGAACTAAGATCTGAAAGTTAAAGAATAATTCAGATCCACTCAGAGATCATGGGAAGAAGACTGGCAGTTGCAGAAGTGCTACTGTACATAGCATACTTCTAAATGAGGTTAAATACAATATTAATAACTAAGGTTAAGAAAAAATAAGACTGTAAAACTAAGATTCCAAAGCAAAACCTCTGCATTGTGAGAGGAAAAGATAGAAGTTCTGCTGGAAACAACTGATTCACAAGAGTCTGAGCACATTTCAGAATGTTTTGAAGTACTTCTACTTTGCCCTGTGTAAATTATTTGGCTAAACCAGAGGAAGAGAGTCTCTAATACTTGATTTCTCTTTTTCTTGATCACATAAATTAAGAAATGATCATCAAATTTGAAATTCTTTTTTTTTTAAAGTCCAAGAGAGAAGCCTTATTAAAATATCAGAAGACTTTTGTTAATTAGCAGGTAGTGCCCAGTGACATTTTTAAAAATCTGAAATTTTGTATCTGGTGATGGATAAAAATAAGGAGGTAGAGACACTCTTCAGGATATTAGATCAGAAAAGTAAGTCAATACTGTTCAGGCTGACAGCTTTAGCCTATCAGTTACCTGTGTCTTTGAGTCACACTTGGTTATTCTGAGGGACAAATTCTCAGCCTTCAAAAGACATCTTCTTTTCCTTCCTGTTCACATTTGCCCTTCTCTCTTCTTTCCCTCCACTTTAAGGTGATAGGGAGGAAAAGCAGGGGAAGGAGGAAGAAAAGGAGCTGGAAAAGAAGAGACAGTGTCTGGTGGGGTTAGTAATGAATAGAGCCCTCTAGCCGCTCTGTCTCTGGCCCCAGGCTCCTTGTCCACCAGAGGTCTATGCCCAGTGGGCTGGTGAGTTGGTCACTTCCTTGGATTGAGTAGAGTCTAGCGCAACCCCAGAGAGCCATAGTGTCTATGGTGTTTTCTAGTCACCAAGGACGACCCCAGAAGGTCATAGGCATTTCCTTACTACACAGAAACCTCAGTCCCACCCTGGCAGCCTTGCCAGGTGATCCTGAAGGCGTCTTTGATAGAATCTGGTGAGCTAGTTTCTTTCTAATGTCCTAAAAGGCAAGTGGCAAATACAACTTCTTCTGTCTGGAAAGTGTCTGTCTTCTGTGAGAAGTATCAGTAGTGCCCTCAGAATTTGCCTTTGGTTTCTGGAAGAAGAAATTCATTTATTTTCTTGAAAATTCTCTCTCAAGTCAATAGCCTTATAAATAGGTCCTATTTTGGACACCAGAAACTGAATGTAATCTAGACTTTTATAATTGGGAAATTCTATTTTTTCCTGTTCAACTTGCTATATTTCCCTGCTTCTCTGCTCCATCCACAAACAGAAATACAAGCATGTAGGATGTGAGTAGACCTGTGGCAATGAAGATGGAAAAGGAGAAATAGCATGCTCATATTTTCAAAATTTTAAGATGATAAGGTTAAAAAAATTTAGCAACTCTTTCTAAATTAACCAACCCAGCCCTAATGAGATTGCTGAGATTATGTGGGAACTTGGTCTCCGTAGTCATTCAAAACACTTAGAAATTTGTGTTCTGTAATATGAAGGCTATGTAGGAAATTATGCAAACCATTCAGAAAGAATGTGTTCCTTCTGTGGAATGGGCCCTTTCCTTTACAGATTTAACTTTTACTTATAGGTCATTTGTGTTCTAAAATACTTTTAATATTAGGAACACAATAGTCACAAGACCTATTTTTGTAAAGAATACCACAACCCTCTATTCTAAGGCTCATTTTATTCTGCTTTACCAGAAAGTCTAATATATTTATTTTGTTCATGGATTATAATAAACACTTATTCATAGCCATTTGGAAATTATTAGTGACCAGTTGACATAATTCATAGAAAACTTGAGTGATTCCTGAATGACTCTGAGTTACTTGGTTAGCAGCACAAAACAGATAGCAAACTCCATGCACTGAACTGTGTCCTCCCAAAAATTCATATGTTGAATTCCTAATCCCTATTGTGGCTGTATTTGGAGATAGAGCTTTAAAAGAGAGGCAATTAAGGCTAAATCATATGGACAGAAACCTAATCCAATTTTTGGTGGTTGTATATGAAAAGAAAAGCCAAGCATGGTGGTACATGCCCATAATTCCATAATTCTATTGCCTAAATTTATCGTGGCAGCCTGGACAGTTTAATACACCAGCCAGCATGAATAGCAACACTGCCCAGTAAAAAAATTTTACTTAATATCATCTTCAAAATGACCTCGAACATCCAAGTAGAGATTACGTGTGCTGGCATGTGCACCTCAGCACCTTCCATCTTTGTTGATAAACTTGAAGAAATGGCAACAAAATTAAAAGATTAGGGCCGGAGATTTAGCTCAGTGGTTCCAGCACCTGCCTCCCAAGCGCAAGGTCCTGAGTTCGATCCCTGGTAACCACATACAATGCTGGGCGTGGTGACTCACACCCACCAGCAATCAGCACCACATACCACAGTGCCAGGAGTGGTGGCTCACGCCTGTAATCCCAGCACTC
>PVIC010041620.1:0-16152 GCA_004025085.1 Thryonomys swinderianus | reverse complement strand
GAACAGTACATTGTTAGTGAATATCTTGTCAGTTTTCAACTGCAGTACTCACATAGGACTCTCCTTTGTGTCTTACTCTGTCAGGTGTGCAGATTTCACTCTGTGTTACTGGAATCCCTATTGGATGCTGCCCTCTGGTGTTTGTGGAAGGAACTGCTTTTGGGAAGCGGCATTTAGGTAGGCACATAGTATTTAAATAGTAGATCAGTATAGGTAAGATTAGTGCATAATGAAGGCCTTGACTGTAACAGGGTATAAAAGTATTTCTTTTTCTGTAATTTAACCTTGTCATATGAGGAAACAGTGTATTTTCTGATTCTGTTCCATCATTTTGTAGTTACTAAATTTTAGTATATTCTACGTATCAGTGCTTTAAAAGATTTATAGATGTTTTTAAGATAAGCCATTTTTAAGAAAATGATCTAATTTATGATACACCTATTTATCTAATTTAAAGTATTAGATTGAATATTGGAAAGGAAGGGTTAAATACGTATTTATCTTTACAGACTTACAAAGGAGCAAACAACACACCATTGTTTGTTACTACATTGTTTGGCTTTGTTGCTTCTGAATGAAGAGGGCATTGGACTGGCTGATTACTTCAGTTCTTTCCCGCTCTGATATTCAGCAAGAAACCAGTTGCTGGGACCGATGTCAGGCTGTGGCTCTCAGGCTGTCTCCCTGGGTGGGTGGGGGGGTCGGTCAGCAGCCTAAGTGCCCTTTCCAAGGATCTTTGTGAGTCATCTGTTTTCATGATTCATTTGAATTTTAATTCTGTTCATCGTATTTATCAGGCACTTGGCTAATTGTCAGATGATTGAGTCCGGTTAATGTAGTTCCGGCCTTCCGGTGCTCTTTTCTGGTGTTCCTAGTAGTCAACCTGAGCTCACAGTAGAAGCTGGCCGAGTTGTAGCTGTGAGGAGTCACCTTAGGGCAGCGGGGAAGGCCTCCTGCAGTGAGCGCGAAGGGGGCTGAACAGGAAGCTAGCCCGCTTCAAGGTGGGAAGAGCTGCAGTAGCTTGTTTAATCTGCCTCATGATTGTTTTCATAGGGTGCTGTGTGCTGTTTCATGTGTAACTGGAGTGGAATAATTATATTGAGTCAATTACTTTTACATCACCTCCCCTATTTATCTGTGTGGTGATGGCCTGTAGTCTTTTCCTTTAGCTCCCCTGAAACAAACGTTATTGTTAGCTGTGGTCGCTTCGCTGGCCTTTAAATCTCAAAGACACGTTCTTTCTGCCTGGACTGCCTTCTGCCCTCTGATGACCACTGTTCTACCATTCTACTCTCTAAGAGCTGCATTTTTTTTTTTCTTTTTGGTAGTTCCAGGGATCGAACTCGACCTTGTGCTGACCAAAAGGAGGAGAAGGAATAATTCCTGTTACTACCTACCATCTTGGATATCATCTTAGGCTTGGCACCAGGGCTCCTTATTTTGGCATTGTGTCCTTCTAAGGGCTGACTTTCTCAATTTGAATTCATATATAACTTGATCAGGTCTTAAGGGAATATCACTTCCTCCCAATTGATTTACTATGCAGTGAACGTAATATAAAACAAAAATGACCTCACCTCCTGTCATAAGTGTTTTCATTATTGTGTGCATATTATGTTTTCGCTTTGTTATGATTTTTTTTTTTGCCATACCAGCAAAAAAAAATCTTGCTCTGACAGCGGCACCTCTGAGCTAAACCCCTGCCCCTTTTTTTCCTTATTTTTCAAACTTAGATAACTTGTAATAATTTGTATTCACTGAGTCTTCTGTTTGCTCTCCTCTCTTCTGAGTATTTTGTTCTTAAAAACCAAGCCAGCCGGGCGTGGTGGCTCACGCCTGTAATCCCAGCACTCGGGAGGCAGAGACAGGAGGATTGCTGAGTTTGAGGCTTGCCTGGACCACATAGTGAGCTCAGAACCAGCCTGAACTACAAAGCGAGACCCTGTCTCAAAACAAACAAACAAACAAACAAAAAAAACAAAACCCCAGCCAAACACGTAGACTTGCTCTCAACTATCGCTTTAGTATCACCTGTTTAATTCTCTTTCTCTTACCAGGAGACTTACTGTAAGTGTCCACTTTGCCAGGTGTGATGGCTCATGCCTACAATTCCAGCACTCAGGAGGCAGAGGCAGGAGGATCACTAAGTTTGAGGCTGCCTGGAACTCAGCAGTCCTTCTGCCTTTGCCTCCCAATTGCTGGGATTACAGCCATTAGCCACCATGCACTACACCTAGCATTGTGGTATGTGGTTACTGGGGATTGAATTTGGGACCTTGTACTTTCGAGGTACTTTTGAGTGCAGATACTGGAACCACTGAGCTAAATCCCCAGCTCCCTACTGAGTTTTTTGGTTTTTTTTTTTGTTTGTTTGTTTTTTTTGAGACAGGGTCTCACTTTGTGTAGTTCAGGCTGGCTCTGAGCTCACTATGTAGGTCAGGCAAGCCTCAAACTCAGCAGTCCTCCTGCCTCTGCCTCCCGAATGCTGGGATTACAGGCTTGAGCCACCAAGCCCAGCATTTGTGGTATGTGGTTCCCGGGGATTGAATCAGAGAGTGCTTGCTAGGCAGGCGCCAGAACCACTGAGCTAAATCTCTGGCCCTGAGTTTTTAAGGCTTATTGGGAACTCTTAAAACAGTATGCTCCAACAGGGTGTGGTGGCTTCATGCCTATCATGTTTCACTTTGGGTTTCTTTAATAGGTGATGTGACACAATGTTTTTTTTTTTTTTTTTTTTTTTTTTGAGACAGGGTCTCGCTTTGTAGTTCAGGCTGGCCCTGAGCTCACTATGGTGCCCAGGCAAGCCGCCGTGAACTCAGCAATCCTCCTGTCTCTGCCTCCCGAGTGCTGGGATGACAGGTGTGAGCCACCACGTCTGGCATTTGACACAATGTTTTGATTGACAGCCGGGCTTACAAGTGGTTTTCATGAACAAAATTCCAATTTTCTTTTTTTTTTTGTATTTGTGTTAGCATTTAACAAAATAACACAGCTCTTTTCAGTGCAAGGGATATGTTTTAGAAACATATGTGGTTACTGGGGATTGAAGTTGGGACCTTGTACTTACGAGGCACTTCTGAGACAGATACCAGAACCACTGAGCTAAATCCCCAGCCCCCTACTGATTTTTTTGTTTGTTTTTTTGAGACAGAGTCTCAAAATATATAACCTTAAGGAAATCAGTGTGTTTCAAAACAGAGTTTTCCAGCTTGTTCCACTGCAGGTTTCATTCTGGAGCCAGGTGTGGTGGTGCGTGCCTGTCCGCCCAGCCCAGGCAGGAAGGTCACAAGTTGGAGTCCAGCGTGGAAAAACTGAGTCACTCAGGGAGACCTTGTCTCAGAATAAAAAGTGCAAAAGGGCTGGGGCTGCAGCTCAGTGCAGAAGCCCTAAGTTCAGTCCCCATGGGGGCGACTGGAGGTTACAGTCATGGTAGTTATTTTTGTTGGCTAGGTTATTTGAAATTTAATGTGCTAAGTCTGATTTTTGTTTTTGTTAAAATGCCGTTCTGAATGTTTTATATATATATATATGTAATTTTTTAGGGAATCTAACAATAAGCTAGAAAGACACCCTGGAATATATTCGTGCTGTTAAAAGAAAATCAGGAGCCAGGCATGGTGGAGCGTGCTGAAGGAGTGCTGTCAGTTGTAGCAGGGTGAGTTCAAGTTCCGGCTTGAACTACGTAGTGAGACCCTGTCTCAGAGAAGGGGGGAGTTTTGTTCCAATAGAGCAGAAATGCGCTTAAAGAGGATATCCTAAACCTTACAAATCCATTAAGAGTATTAGAATTTGTTATTCAAAATGTTTTTTGAAGACTTTTTTCCCTGATTTACCCCACTGAACGCTGTTAAGGCTGTGCTCTGGGAAGGGTGCGAGAAGGCACATCATACCCTCTTCGGGCTTTGCTTGCTAGTAACGTTTTGGCACCTCCCCCCAACCATTTTATGGCTGCAGCCATGATGTAACCCTAATTGTATCTAGTTTTCATGTATCTCTTAAGAACAGGCATGTTTCCTAGTTGACTAAAGTAAAATTGTTACCTCAACTTGTTACAAGTACTGATGAATTATAAATTTCTATTTCCTTAATTTCCTTCATAGTGTTTTCCTAATCATTCAGGATCCATTCAGAAGTTACATTATATTTAGTTGTTGGATCTAGATTTTATCCTCCTGTGTTCTAGAGCTATACCCCACTTTTTCTTTTTTTGGAGGAGGAAGGGTGGTCATTACTGTCTGTTGTATGTGTTCTTGTTTTGTTCAGCAGAGTGGTCCCTAATTGAATTTCTCTTCATGATTAGATTCAGGGTTTTGGTAGGTTTGCTACCTAGGAAGTCTGTACTTTGGTCATTTCAGGAGTCAACTGATATCTTGCTTAATATTGTTAAGTTTATCACATAATTAAGATGACATTCTCCTATTTCTGTTCCGTGGTAGAATCTTTATCCCTTTATATGGGAAAATACTTTGTTTCTGTGTGGCTTTAAGTTCAGATTATTACAAAGATGATTGCAAAATAGTGATTTTGTAACTCATTCTTTCTATATTTATTAGAGTTCATCTTTAAAGAAGAGTTCTCTGCCTTTACTCCTTAACTTACTATTACTTTGAACTCATGGATTCATGTTTTAAGATCTGATATGTCTCTCTTTTCCATCACACCTTTGATGTTCAGATCGTGCTACATTTAACCATGGGAGCCTCTGGTAATGTTTTGAATTATCTGAAAGATTTCTTCTCATCTTACAGAAAAACAGGTTTGATGTTGGACTGTCGTTTTGTATAACATCCCTTTCAGTCCATGGGACTAGTTGGAACTGCAGTTGAAAGACAGCGCGTTTTTATAGCCACTGACAGCGTGGCGAGGGGCTGGAGTTCCCTGGACGAGCGAATCCCCAGGACGATGTAGGTTTCGCTTATCACCTGAGCACAGAGGTTTTTAGGTCTGAGTTGCATTGATTTTCTTGTCCTTGGCTTCTAGAGACCAGGGTGGTGGGGGAAGGTCCCTTTATAGTTCCCTTTGTCGTTTTAAGTGTCGGCGTCTGTGCCGTGCGTAATGCTTTTAGTGAAAAGGGACATCGCAGAGGAAGGAGACTGCCGTGCTCGACGGTGCCCCTGCAGGAGCCGCCGAGACGTGCTGGGCGCCCGGCTGAAGCATCCCTGGCTGATGTGCCCGGAGGAGTCCCCGACGCTGATGTTGGAGGAATTTACTTTCCTCACGGGAACTTTTTGCTTCTTTTCTTCAGGTTTATTATATTCCTTGTCTCTGTATATAGAGAAATATGAGGAAAACAACATACGACTTGTACAGTTTTTTAAAAAATTTCTTTGGGCTTTTGATGTTGGTGTGTGATGTAGTTAGAGGTGAGGTGAGCGCCCAGAGCCTGTCAGAGGCTGTCAGACCGGGACGTGCCGAGAGGGCTGCGGGCAGTACCACAGGGGGGCCGCGGGGTGCGTCTGCCGTGCCGCCCGGTCTCCCGGTCTCTCCTCGCCCCGCGTGCGGCGCTGTGGTGCAGACAAGCCGGTGGGAGACAGGAGAGCGTGAGCTCCCGCTGTGAATGGTGGCTTCTGTGTTCAGGGACGGGAGGCGGGAGGACGGGGAAGGTGCCACTGAGGGCAGAGGGCTGCCCTGGCGGGTGTGTCGATGGAGGGAAGGAGGCCTGAGAAGACGGCGCTGTGGAGTGGAGCAGTGGCTCGGTGGCCTGGTGGCTCAGTGACTTGGTGGCTCAGTGGCCCGGTGGCTCAGTGGCCCGTTGGCACAGTGGCCCAGTGGCTCTGTGGCCCAGTGGCTTGGTGGCCCGGTGGCTCAGTGGCGTGGTGGACTGGTGGCCCAGTGGCCCGGTGGCACACTGGCCTGGTGGCTCATTGGCTCTGTGGCTCAGTGGCCCAGTGGCACAGTGGCCCAGTGGCTCGATAGTCCAGTGGCCCGGTGGCCTGGTGGCTTGGTGACCCAGTGGCCCGGTGGCACGGTGGCACGGTCGCCTGGTGGCTCAGTGGCCTGGTGGCTCAGTGCTCTGGTGGCTTGGTGGCTCAGTGGCCCACCCTGCGCCCGGTGCTAGAGCCGAGTTGTGACGGAGTCCAGGCATCTCTGGGATGGACTCGCGGTGTCTCCCAGACGTGACAGGGCTCCGCTCTCAGGTTTTTAGTCCTGAAGCTTTAGTAGAAGGAGCTCACTGAATAAAAAACTGCGTGAAGGAAATTTCTTCTAAATCAGCATGGTTTAAAACCAGATTTTATTGAGGTATTTACAGATGAAACAACTGATTAGTTTCAGAGGGATGTGTGGATTGGTGGAAGGTATGGAAAAGGGTTTTAGTTGACATGCAAATGTGTGAAGATTCCTTTTTAAAAGAATTGAATGGAGGACTTTCCAGTCAGGGATACTTTTGGAGACTGAGCCCTGTGCCCCAGGGTATCCAGTAGTCTTGAGTTAACCCCTCAGGTGCTGCCCCTAGGGGTGGAGAGTGAGCGAGTGGTGGTCCTTTCTGTGCGCTCTGTGGTTCCCAGCGAGGACACTGGCCGACAGAGGCTGGATGATAGAAGGGAAATACACGATCAATTGATGGTTTGTAATTTAGTCTATCTTTGAACTTCTGTCTTAAACATAGAGAGAATACCACCTTGTGAAGACACGTGCCAAAGCTGTAGAAAATGTAATTTTCTTTTCTGTTAGGTATAATCTGAAAATACAGCCTGTGGAGAAAATGCATCTTGCTGTGGTTGCCTGTGGTGAAAGACTGGAAGAAACTATGACCATGTTGAAGTCGGCTCTCATTTTCAGCATCAGACCTCTTCAGTTCCATATTTTTGCTGAAGATCAACTGCACGATAGCTTTAAAGCAAGAGTAAGTATTTACAGAGACTTAAAGCTGGAGAGGTCCATGGTTAATAGAATGCTTTATTATTGCATTGATCAAAAATATATTCTGCTCTCTGCCTTAAGGAGCGTGAGAATGCTTCTTGTAACATTTCTTGGGTTGAGATCTAGAATGTCAGAGTAAGATCTGTTTTTAATACTAGCAGGCAACTTACAATACCTTTCTAAAACATGATTTTATTTTACTGACTGTAGTTCCAGAATGTTTTGATTGAGAAAGTTTTTTTCCTCACATAAAAGGCACAGTGAGTTACGTGGCACGTCTTCATCCTTGTGGACTGCTTTTCTGCTTGTGCCTGAGCCACTTCCTTCCTCCCCGCTCCTGCTTCTCTCTTCCCTCCCCCTGTGTTTTATGGAGGAGTTGAACCCAGGCTTGGTGCGTGCTAGGAAACTGCTTCGCTCCTGAGCTGCCTCCCCGGCACGGCCGAGCCCATCTTCAGCATGTGGTTTCTCTTTTGTGGTCCAGGAAAGCTATTCATGGTCCTGCCTTTACATGCATAGTCCACATCTGCCGTGAGAGAGGGACAGCCCCTTCCTTCTCTTTAAGGAAACTTCCCACAAATAACTGTGACATTTCTGCCAGTATCTCATTGATTTAGTCATATAACCATACTTAGCTGTTAGGACGAAAATATACTTGGTAACCTCCTTAACAACACAAAAATTTCTATGCAAGAATTGGAGATCAGAGGCAGAGAAAGGAACATATAAGCGAAGAAAACTTATGTGAACTCTCACTGCCTTGTATCCTGAGATGGCTCTGATGTGGTAAAGATGATGCTACTGACGCTTCCTCCTCCACTAAATCTAGTATTCAGATGGGTTTTTCGATTTGGTCTAACTTTTTTTTGTGTGTGTGGAGACAGGGTCTGGCTTTGTAGTTCAGGCGGGCCCTGAGCTCACTGTGTACCTCAGGCAAGCCTTGAACTCAGCAATCCTCCTGCCTCTGCCTCCCAAGTGCTGGGGTTATAGGTGTGAGCCACCACACCCAGCATTGTGGTATGTGGTACCGTGGATTGAATTTGGGACCTTGTAACTTGCAAGGCAGTCACTGGAACCACTGAGCTAAATCCCCAGCCCCTGTTCTAAATTTTTTTTTTTTTTTTTTTTGAGACAGGGTCTCACTTTGTAGTTCAGGCTGGCTCTGAGCTCACTATATAGCCCAGGCAAGCCGCTGCGAACTCAGCAACCCTCCTGTCTCTGCCTCCCGAGTGCTGGGATTACAGGCTCCCCTGTTCTAACTTTTTTTTTTTCTTTTTGAGACAGGGTCTTGCTTTGTGTTCAGGCTGGCTCTGAGCTTACTGTGTAGCCCAGGCAAGCCGCCACGAACTCAGCAATCCTCCTGTCTCTGCCTCCCGAGTGCTGGGATTACAGGCATGAGCCACCACGCCCGGCCCTGTGGTATGTGGTATTGACTGTTGGTGGGCGTGAGTCTCCATGCCCAACATTGTATGTGGTTACTGGGGATTGAATTCCGGACCTTGCGCTTGCAAGGCAGGCGCCGGAACCACTGAGCTAACCCTCTGGCCCTGTTCTAACTTTTAAAAAAAAGTTTTATTTCTTAAATTCATTTGGATGTTGAGCGAAAAATACATCTTGTGATTTCAGGTCTGCTAAAATCTTTGATTCCAAGAAATAGAAAGATATATTTACACTTTAAAAATATTTCGCGTTTAGGCATTTTTGATACATATTTTTGTAATCTTGACCTCCTTCTAGATTCTTATAAAATAATAGAGAAATTAACTTTGTCCTAGAGGTTAAAAGAATAGTAACAGGTTGCTATTGACTGTGAAACCCTTTAAAAATGTAATAAAAAGTATGATTGTTTCATCTTAAGTGCAGCCTCTATACAATAGTTTTCAATTTACATCTTTGAACTTAATAATCAACACTAACAAAGTTGGCTTTTGCTTTTGATGAATGAATAGAGAATATTTGGTGGAACATGCTTTTAATAGTAAAAGTAATTAAGTGTCACAGTAATAAATGACAAATACCAGCGGTTTCATTTTGAAGTTGGTGTTAAAATGGTATTTAAGTGATTTATAGTCAGGAAAAAAAAATAAAAGAGCTAATCTTTTAAAACAACAGAGACCCTAAACTGTGGTGAAATGTATTAATGTTTTAAAAATCACTTGAATATAGTCATGACTCAGAAAGAGACCTTCTTCAGCCTTATACATAAATTCCTTAGTGTTGTGCACGTTGTTTACGAGTGCTCTTCAGGTGAGTGGAATCAGCAGTTCTCAGGGCAAAGCTGGTGCCAGGTGGCTGTGGTCCCAGCTGCTTGGGGGGGTGGGGAAGAGGGTCATCTGAGCTCAGAAGTACAAGGCCACCTTGGGCAGCACAGTGAGGCATGGTCTCAAAAAGAAAGAAAATCTGTAGAAGCAGCAATGATATGTAATATTTAATTGAGTTTGAAACAGTTCAGTGTCTAGTATTGTAGATTTCAATTTTTTTTTCTTGTTATCCACTGGCTGTGAAATACTGGTTACAGTTTGAAATCTTATTGAACCACTGAGTAAAGAATGCTGCTGCCAGTGTGTTTCTATAAAGTAATTTTTATAGATCGTTTTAGTACTGATTATTTATTTATTTACTTTAGTAGTGATTTTTTTAAAAACTAGCATCAGATATGTATTTACCAGAGTATTTTATTATCAAGAATAACACATTAAAACTATGTATCAATGGAGAAACTGATATTAGGTTGACTTTGAATATCAACATTTTTATTATATCATATATTATGGTAATATAATTTGTACAATTAATTTTTCTAGTTTTAATTTGGATAGAGATTGAGAGAATTTACATGGGTGAAGTTAAGAGGAATGAATGCTTACAAGGCTCTTCGAGCTTCCTGGTGTTTTGACTCATTACCCTGATAACTTCCACTGTGTATTAAATCTTAATGGTGAAATTCTTCTGGGATATTAGTATGATTTTTACATTTCGAATGAAAATAAAAGCACTGATAAAAAAAGAGAAATGTTCCCCTAACAGTTTAACACAAAATGTGTATGATTGCAATTTTTAGCTCTTTTGTTTTCTAATTGTTAGATTATGTTACAGGAAAAATTGAAGTGGAGATAAGTCTAATTGATTTTTATTTTTTAGCTTGACAGCTGGTCATTTCTACAAACATTTAATTATACGTTATATCCCATTACATTTCCAAGTGAGAATGCAGTGGAATGGAAAAAGCTCTTTAAACCATGTGCTTCCCAGAGATTATTCTTGCCAGTAAGTTTTTTCTGATTCTTGGTTTTTTTGTTGTTTTTTTTTTAATTTGAAATTTATACACATGAGTTTTTAAAGAGTTACCCAAGTTTAGTTAAACAAATATTCATATAGGTGTACTATTTTCTTTTGTCTGTGAGGAAAAGATATTCCCATAGAAAGGTCAAAGTTACAGTAAATATCTTGTTAATAATAAAGTATCTGGGGCTAGTAATGTAGTTTAATGATAGAGTTCTTGCTAGTATGTGTGAAGTTCTAGGTTTGATCCCAGCTTTATTTCTTGTGACTGTTAAGTAGATTAAAGCAACCCTGCCCTGTTAAGAACAGTTTACCAAATCCAGAATATCAGTTAGATTTTTTTTTTTTTTTTTGAGACAGGGTCTCGCTTTGTAGTCAAGACTAGCCCTGAGTTCTCTAGGTAGTCCAGGCAAGCCTCGAACCCAGGAATCCTCCTGCCTCTGCCTCCCGAGTGCTGGGATTACAGGCATGAACTAGCACACCCGGCAGTTAGATTTAAGTTATAATTTTAATAGTCTTGATTTGCTTAACTAGTATCTTTGATGCTGTGCTTAAAAACTTTTGACCCTAGAATCTTTCCCAGTCTTCCCTTCCATTATAAAAAGCACACAAATAAGGGACTGAGATCAGAAAATATCTTAAAATATTTTAGGGTTTGTAAATTTTAAATGACTTACGTTGAGTTATTGCAGTGTCACGTTCCTTGAATGAGCACGTCAGGGTTTATTTTCTCCCAGTCACGTGTGCCGAAGTGCTGGGTGTGTCAGGCCGATTGGGAGGAGACAGGGCCATGTTTTAGCAGAGTGGGCTCTGAGGGAGGAGCCAGGTGTTAGACAGGTGGTCAGGCAGGTGAGTCCTGGAGAAGCAGCGAGTGATGAGAGCAAAGTTCAGGATTTCTGGCATTTCTCTGTCATTTTGTTCTTTATTGACAAGTGTAATTGTTGAGATTGTGATAGGAATTTTGTCAGATTACTTAATGACATGATCTGGTTAAATTCCTGAAAGGAATTGTGGTAAAGTAAGTAAGGTGTGTACTTGATACCCGTCCAATTATTCTCATATAACTTGTGCATCTTTTTTTTTTTAACCAGGTTTAAGTAAATTGATACTTTATTTTTCCTAATGAAAAACCTCTTTGCTGAGCTTCTCTTCCTTTAAAATAGCTGGAAAGGACCAGTGTCAACTATACCTCTGCCTTCTTCCTCAAAAATGAACTGTGGGGAAATACTGGCATGGTTGTTACATAATGTGATATTTGACTTCCACTTGGCATTAGCTCCAGAAGCAAACCGGAAGCTTCATTCAGCATCTTCCCAGTTTGCTAAGAATATAGTAGTCTATATACCACTGGTGGATCATAGTCTAAGAGCAGAATGTTCATATTAAGACAGACGGTCATGATCATCCTTCTTTAATTGAGCTCTTTGAGAGCAAACGATTGTCCCCACTCAGGCTCTGCAGAAACCATCAGGCTTCTCCTCAGCCTGATGTGACGTCCACCAACAGTAACCTCAGGGAGGAGTGTGGTGATTTCTGTATAGTAGCTGCTCACGGAGGCATTGGCTTCAGGTGGAGAAAGATGTAGCAGATTCAGACAGAACCGGAATGGAGGTCAAGCTATTGTTCCCTTATTCTTTTTTTTTTTTTTTTTTTTTTTTTGAGACAGGGTCTTGCTTTGTAGTTCAGGCTGGTCCTGAGCTCACTATGTAGCCCAGGCAAGCCACAGTGAACTCAGCAATCCTCCTGTCTGTGCCTCCCGAATGCTGGGATTATAGGTGTAAGCCACCACGCCCGGCACTGTGGTATGTGGTATTGATGGCTGGTGGGCGTGAGTCACCACACCTGCTTCTTCTATGTGGTTACCAGGGATCGAACTCAGGACCTTGCGCTTGCGAGGCAGGCATTGGAACCACTGAGCTAAATCTCCGGCCCCTTGTTCCCGTATTCTTAAAAAGAGGCCATAGCTTAATCTCAGCATTGAATCTTGCTTCTGGACCATAATAAGGTGGTAAATTTAAGTTTGTCAGAATCAGACTGTGAAGTTTGTGGATAAAGCAAAATAAAGATTATCCTAGAAAATCTCCGGAATATACATGCTAGAGACTTAATATCTTTCTACTAAGGCAATTCTTGTCTTCATCTTTACCAAGTGCATGTTTTGTGTTATTTTTAGCAGCTATAAAGCATAGAAATAAAACCCAGGACTCCAGTGCTAGATGGCCTGGGTTCGTTGGGGTTCTCCCCTAGCCACTGAAAGAGTTGATACCAAAATGATGTAAAAGTGCTAGTGTTACAGGTTCAGGGCAGAAGTTCAGAAGATCTTCATTTGTATTGATTTATTTCTATATTTAGCTCTGGAAATTAGGATCTGAGATGTAAATCCTCCTGAAGTTAGTGTTATTTTCCATAATGAAAAACATTTCCTCCCTAATCTTTGAAATTAAGGCTTTTATTCCAATTACAGGTATTGAGCTTTTTGTTTTTTAAATTTTTTTCCTAGCTTTTCTCTAAAAGTTGATATAATAGGATAGTATCTATATGTATGCTGTTGTAAAAAATGGTAGATTTAGGGTGAATTACTGTGCTTTAGAAAATTAATGTAGAGCTGGGGATTTAGCTCAGTGGTTCCAGCATCTGCCTGCAAGGACAAGGTTCCAAGTTTGATCCCTGGTAACCACAGACTATAGTGCTGGGCGTGGTGGCTCACACCTGTAATCCCAGCACTTGGGAGGCAGAGGCAGGAGGATTGCTGAGTTCAAGGCTTGCCTGGGCTACATAGTGAGTTCAGAACCAGCCTGAACTACAAAGCGAGACCTTGTCTCAAAAAAAAAAATAAATGTAAATGAGCATATCTCTTCAGTACATCTTCTGTGATTACAGTTTCTTTTATTACTGGAATCAGAGTTAATTCAACAAATAATCTCTTCTCCTAGTTAATCCTGAAAGACGTTGACTCACTGTTGTATGTGGACACGGATATCCTGTTTTTGCGACCCGTTGATGATATTTGGTCTTTGCTAAAGAGATTTAATTCCACACAAATTGCTGCAATGGCACCAGAACACGAGGAGCCTCGAATAGGCTGGTACAATCGCTTTGCCAGACATCCCTACTATGGGAAAACTGGAGTGAACTCTGGAGTTATGTTGATGAACATGACACGAATGAGAAGGAAGTATTTCAAGGTAAGTTGCTGATGCAGAGAGTATGTTAACGTTTAAATTTCTTCCATTACCATTTAGACTGAACTACTCAGAATTTGTCTACCACGTGTTCATAGTATTCTGTTGAGTAGAGCATTGTAGATCAGACCAGATGGCATTACGCACAGTAAAGCAAAATAACAATGCACTGAGTCATGAACACTGTTTCCCTAGATCGTCGTTGAAGAACAGTAGCCCCTATTGGGTAGCAGTACTTGAATGTAAAGTATGTGTCTTAGGGCAGCGGACAGTGTTGTTAGGAGTGCAGATTCTGAGCCTGTTCCCATGGCTCGAACCCCGGCAGCTTAACAACGCAGTGGTATTTAGAAAGTTTCGACTGTCCCTGGGCTTAAATTTTGTCATCTTAAGGCTTTTATGAGGATGATGAAGTTTTAATGAGTTAAAATACTGTCTGATACACCTGAATGTCCGCTGTTGTGGTACTGTGTGGGAAATTACACTTTAAAAGGTCCTTGCATATTTCTGATCTCAGATTGTGGGGTCAATGGCAGAGACAGATTTTAAATTCACTAATTACACATGCTGGGTAGACGGTGTGCTCTGCATGCTGTGTACCAGTTAAATGTGCTAAGTTGCGTCCCGAATCGGGGCTTAAACCGGTTTTATGGTCACTTTGCTACCTAAGCACTGTAACCACTGGCCACTTGGTTAGCTTTCAGATGTCTGTTATCGCAACTGAAAAATGGAAATAGTCAATAGACTATTTAAGTTAAATCCATTATAAATGTTTAATAGACCGTGGTACTTCATAAGAAGATTTTATATTTAGCTAAAAACAGTGACTTCTGAACAAATACCCACTGTTGGTTTTCTCTCTCTCTTTATTTTTTTTATATTTACTTGGGACTAAAACATTAAAGATTTTATGTCTTAAGACATGAGTCTGTTTATTTGTGTATGTATTTATTAGTCACGCATTTTTCTCTGACTTCTGGTAGAACAGAATTTCCTTGGTATTTCCTTCTCACTTCTGTATGTCTGCTGCTGTGGTGCATACATAACTGCCCATGGATGACTCATTCTATTTTGTTTTTTCTCTGTTTTTTGAGACAGGGTCTCACTTTGTAGTTCAGGCTGGCCCTGAGCATACTGTGTAGCCCAAGTTAGCCTCGAACTCACAGCAAACCTCTTCCCTCTGCCTCCTGAGTGCTGGGATTACAGGTGTGAGCCGCCAAGCCTGATGTTGTGGTGTGTGGTACCAGGGATCGAACTCCGGACCTTGTGCTTGCTAGGCAGACACTGGAAGCACTGAGTGAAATCCTTGGGCCTCATTCCATTATTGTGAACATGTTAAATCTCGTTGCTTCCTGTTTCTCCTGCGTGACTGGGTGTATTTCTTTTAGCCCTCACTACCATGTGCCAGTACTTGGTTGTACCCATTACTCCTATATTTCGTTGATATGGAAAATGTTGTTTTTTGGCTTTCTCCTTTCTGAACCTCTACAAAATCTTGACTTCCAGCTAGGCGTAGTGGCTCACAATCCCGGCACTTGGAAGGCAGAGACAGGAGGGTTGCTGTGAGTTCGAGGCTAACCTGGGCTACATAGTGAGTTCAGGTCCAGCCTGAACTACAAAGTGAGACCCTGTCTCAAAAAAAAAAAATCTTGACTTCAATTTAGTTTTCTCTTCCCAGCTCAGATGTATTAATGAGACTTGTGCTAGGTGACCTCTGCTGTTGCTTAACAATAAATATCTTTTTTCATTTGCTCAGTTAATTGTGTTTTGAGTTTTAAAATTTCATAAACCATAAAGTTTTACTGCTAAGTAAGGCTGGCCTAGTGGCAAGTCACTCTGACTGTTAGACTATGCTTGGTGGTGTTATACCAGAAGATGGTGCTCTAAGATTATCTGCTAAGAAATAACGTGACTTCTCAATGACTGCATTTGAAATTCATAGAATTGTGAGCAGTGTTGCAAAGAGCTTTGGAGATAATTTAATATTGCTTGATTCTTAAAATTAAAATGTAGCCATATAGTTTTAATTCCATTAATTGCTTACCTTTGACTTAAATGACCTTCTTACACTTGTTTTTTTTCTCTCTTCTTTGCTTTTCATCTGTGGTATGCTTTAAGCCAGCTGGAGATGTAGATGGGGGAGTAAAATAATTGCTAAACCTTCTGACGTTTTTCTTCTTTGCATTAATGACTTTATGAAGAAAAAGAGGAAAGGACTAATTATACCTTAATTCAGTAGTACCTACCCCATTATTTCTATTACAGACAACACTATTGCACTGAGAACACGTACAGATTTGCTTCACTTTCAAATCTTGTTATGACTGTTGAGATGATTTTATACAATTTATTGATTTTAACTTTATTGCCATCTGATTTTATTTTTGGGGGTAGTTTTCCTGTCTACATCTTTAGCAAATAGTGTCTTGGTTTCTCCAATTAATTCTACAGTGTTGGCAGATAGTAAATTTAAGATCTTTAGCCATGTAACTTAATTTTTTGGAGGGGGTTTGATTTTTTTGAGACAGGATCTTGCTTTGTAGTTCAGGCTGAGTCACTGTGCAGCCCAATCAAGCCTTGAACTCACAATAGTCCTCCTGCCTCTGTCTCCTGAGTGCTGGGATTACAGGTGTGAGCCACCAGGCCTGGTGCAATTTAATTATTTATAGTCACTTTCCAAGTTGTCTTATTCAGATCCATGAATGTTGGCTTTGGTTCTCATTATAGGACCACTCACTCACCATGTGGGATAAAGGTCATATTTGAAATTCTTTGCTACTCACTTCCTACCATTCATTCATGGCTGTTGAATTATATCTATGTATATGTGTGT